>MTSC01000033.1:18397-278106 GCA_002368545.1 Ramichloridium luteum | reverse complement strand
GGGATTGGACGCGAGCAATGCCAAGCACCGGAGGATACATCAAAGACCTCAGGTGCAATGCGACCGGGTTCAGCCTAAGCGGATGCAGACATATCTCCAGGAGAAAATCATGATTGTGGTAGAGGGAACTCGTAAACAATCCGCCGTTATGCTGGATGCAGGGAAGCCGAGTAGGAACGGTGCAGATCTTGGGCGATCATTCCCCGGGCGCCTTGCCACAACGGGCAGCTGGGTGGAAGGGTGGCAGAAGTGGCTGCAGAACACGCCAACGGGGCAGGAGATAGGCGCGCGACAGGCTTGGCACTCCGCTCAGTGGCAAGCGACGCCGATGCGACTGTCGCACTCGCGCGTTGCAACCTGCCCCGTCAAGCAATCGTGCCATCCACGCCAAATATCGATAAGCTCCGCCATCACCGCCGCCTCCTTTGCGCCGACGGCGCTGATTGCATCGGATCGTGCTTGGCAATCCGCTAGGAGATGAGGAGAAGCTTGCCTATCTGACGTCCGCTGTCGCTTTGATAGGCAGGACGTAATGGGAGTCTACTCGGTAGTAATTAAGCTACCCAAGAACAGCCGCATGGGCTTGGACCATTCCCGACGTCTGATTCGATCGTCGCATGTACTCAGCCCAAGCATGAGAAGCATTGTCCCACTACTTGGCTACTGCATGTCCGCCAATGGACGTGTACACGACACCGCGGTGACTATGGAGTCTGGCCCGTCTGGCCCGAACGTCGCATGTTGAACGTATCATTCCTCTCATGTCGGAGAGCCCGCGCGAGAAAGTGAAATAATTATTCAATGGCGAAAAACCGGCGCGGAAGGGCGCCAGCCCAATGGTCTCACGCTTCTTGAGCCACTTCGCGTTGTGGTACTGTAACTTAGCTGTTGCTTTGGCATCACACAATGACATGCTTTAAGCACATGGTATGCCTCTATCGATTACCAGCAGGCGCCGGTGCCGAATGCTCCAGTCACACCGATCCCATGGGCCCTAGAATTCGTGCATCCGCTGTTGGCTCGATCGGCCTCCCCGCATGACGACCTTTCACAGTCATTGAACCTCCTATTCAATGAGTAGAAGAAGCCCATGCGTCAGCTCTGTAACGTTCACGTCTAGATTTACTTCCATTTTGCGAGTGGCATCACTTATGCACCGCCCAGACCTTCAAGCAGACCCTTCTCTGCCAGCTTGAGCTCTTCAGCAGCCTTCCGCCAAACCCTGTTCCGGGCGTCCCGATTCCGTGTATACGGGTGAGGCTCAGCCTCATACGTCTGATCCCAATACCGACCGCCGCCTCGACCTTCGGGGCCACCAATGCCCTGCAATGTAAGATCCGGTCCGGCCTCCGGCGCGGTGGCGGCATGCGTGATGCAATGGCTTCCCTGTTCGGGAGGGATCGTGAACTGCGTGGCCACGGCTAGAGCCACCTTGAGGAAGATGCCGCCTTCTTGAGTTTTGCCCAAGATCGCGGTGTTCACGAAGCCGGGATGCACGCCTTGGATGGTGATCTTCCTGTACTCGTCGTGTTGGAGGAGGCGGGATTGCAGCTCCGTCAGCCAGCACTGGTTGTAAAGCTTACTGCTACCGTAGATCGCAGGGTTGTGGTGCGATTGCGTCCATGCGCCGGGCTTCCAGTTGTCGAGACTGTACCCGCCGGTCAGATGTGCGGCCGAGGTGGTGTTAACGATACGGGGAGCTTTGGACTGCTTCAGCGAAGGGAGGAGTCGCAATGTGATCAACACCATAGAGAGGAAGTTGACCTGGATGACTAACATGAGCAATTATTCTGACACCGCCGAGAGTGAGGAGTTCATACCTCCATGACGATATGGAAGCCGTCTTCTGTCAATTCTTTCCCGGGCGGCACACCTCCAATTCCGGCATTGTTGCATAGGACATCAAGGACACGTCCCGAGTCGTGCCACCGCTGACAGAAGCTCTCTACCGAAGCCAGCTTCGCGCAATCGAGCTCCCACCACTCAATCGTCGTGCCTGGAAACCCGGCATCATTCGCGCGCTTTCGGCACTCTTCCTTGACAGTATCCGGGTGCGGTTCATGCGGCGGCGGTTGTCGACAGGCCAGGATGATGTTTGCGCCCCAACTGCTGAAACGCAGGGCAGCTTCTCGGCCAATGCCGCTGTTGCCGCCGGAGATGATGACCCATTGGCCCGCGAGGTTGGGTTTTGTCTGGTGGGGCTTGCGAGCTCGGAAGCCGTTGAAGAAAGCCCCGTGTGACTGGCGCCAGGTTGCCTTGGGGCATGTCAAGGCGGCATCGTAGGGTATTCCATTCAGAGCTTTGAGATCTGCTTCTGCAAGGGCAATGCCAACGGGTGAGTTGATGAGAGTAGAAGCCATCTTGACTGGAGACGCTCAGATTCGGCCTAGTCGCCTCGGCTTGCTAAGGACGCGATAGAGCGATTGCTACACGGAGCGATCTTCAATGCCTTAGGTTCTTCACAGCGAGTGGTCTTATACGGTCGCGATATCTAGTATTTCGGAAGTCCAGAGGGAAAACGAGAGGAGAAGGGCGTCTAAAGTATTAGATATCCGCATTGTGCTACCAATAGTGATCGTTCTCCTCTTATTGACGAGCCCAAGTACGAAGAACGAGGGCACGGGGCTGGGCTAGCCAGCTACTCTTGCCAGTTCCGACGACTGATCGCCGAGGAAGTTTGCATAACTTATCTCATATGTCCAGTCTGGACATTCCTGTAATTCGACAGCGATAGCAATGAGCAAAGCATCGACAAACATACAAAAATTCCGCGAAACTGACAAGCATCAGCTCCAACAGCGTCATCGTCGCCCTGGACACCAAAGCCGACCCTGCGGGGTACGACCAAGTCGTGTGTGCAAGTGCGCCAGACTCCCATCATTGATATCTCCCATTGCCTTTACACACATACATTCAATTACACAAACACCAACGACTGTTTCCGGGACCCATCGTTTCACGTCATATTCTCCACACTGATTCCACAATGCTGTTCCAGAGGACGAATGCTTCCACGACAGCTACTTCATGGTCTTGCGCTTCTGAGTGCGACGCTTGGCGGTGCCGGCGGTGTCAGGACGCAGGCCTTCTTGTCCTTGCAAGCTGTGCGCCGAGGCACCGTTCGTCTCTGACAAGATCGGGCCGAGGTCGGCAAGGGCATTGCGACGAGGACGGCGCGGCGGGCGCTGACCGCTGGGCGGCTGAGACGCATTGCGTTTGCCCTTTGCTTTGCGTGAGTTTGCCAGGGCTGAACGCGGCTTCTGTCCTGTCGGCGAGGTGAGCTCTGACTCCCCCTGGTCCAAAGTGGTGGTGGTGTCAACCGCAGCGGCAGCATTGTTCGTACCCAAATCGTGTTCGTAGCCCGGAGGCATCGCGATTTCCGACGGCACGGGACTCAGGGGCGTGTCGATATCGCACACGCCATCTGCACGAGCCGCCGGCAGCATGCGTATTTGCCCCTGTAGAGAATCGATAAGCTCCTGGACCGATGAGTCTGATGTCTCAACAGTGACAGTCTGCACATCATCGCTTTGATGCACGACCCTAAGCGTAAAGCGGACATTGGCCAGCTGTGGAGGGAAAACATGCAGGAGTCCGAGGCAGCGCACGAGAGACATCACTGAGCGATTCTCTTGCACTCCCGAGGCATCGTGGCTGCCTGTGACTGTTGGATGTTGTACGCCATCAGCGTGATCGGCGACAAGAGTGCCGCCAATGTCATCATCCTCGGTCTCGCCAGCCGGATTAGAACGCTTGCTATCCTTCTGCTGCTTGCTCTGATTATTGCTTGCCTGGCTCGAGCGAATAACGTGGTGGACGACGATGTTGCTGCCGGTGGTGTCAGCACCATCGTCGCTGACGGGAGTAGAGGGCTCAGGCACAGTTTGTATCTTGATTCTAGCCTTTCCCAACTTCTTCTTGCCTTCGCCATGCTCAAACGCGGCGCTGTTTTGGTAATCATCGTGAGCGGAGTGACTTAAGCTCACGTTGCTTGTGCGGTTACCATTGATTGATTGAATTGGTGGGGAGTGGAAGGCCGACTTGATACTGTCCTCTCGCCTAGTAGGCTCAGTCGTATGGTGATCCGTCCCTGGCGAGATAGTCCCACCAGATTGCATGTGACCGCAATTGCCCATCACATTCGATGGATCTGCGACACCCACGGTATTCGTGAGAGAACCCATCAATATAAGGCCTCCTCCCATCGCGTTAGCAGTTGGCTGAGCAGGCAAGGGCAACTGTGAGCCATACGGCGGTACGTTCACAGGCTGCATCGGCAAATGTCCGGCGTGCGCTGACAAAAGATGTCCTTGTGCTGTTCTCCAGCCCTGATCATTTGTGTTCATTGCCCCCTGATGTCGTTGTGCTGCGAAGTTGCCTGTGAACTGGTTCGACATATAAGGGTGGCATGATGTCACCATGTTATTTGGTTGCCAAATGGGAGCAGCTGGGGCGGAGTCGTGGTTTTGTGACCATATGGCACTCGACTGGTTGTCCTGCGAGTGGGGTGGTGCCAATGTGGGGTTCGTTTGCATCATGTTATTCATTTGGTGTTGTTGAGTGGCAGCTTGTGTCATGACAAGATTGGATAGAAACATGGCGTCGGGCTTATAGCTCTGGGAGTACGCTGATGCGGTGGTGGGAAGCGATGCGTTGACATCGTTTGGCAACAAATCGTTATTTTGGAACTGTTGAGGGTGATTCTGTGTGTTCGTAAGATTAGATCAAATCGTGGCCATATCATCAGAGGTGTGAGAATAACTCATCATGTTGGCAGAGAAGTGAGATTGACCAACGGCCTCGGGGAGGAGTTCATCTCCGGCCGTGGCTTGTGGGAGCTGTCCCATCACGAGTTGCTGGGCATCCGGAAGATCCCAAGAGGTAAAATCTATACCAAAATCATCGTGCAAGGGGTCGAAGTTCGGATCGTACATTTCGGAAAATAGATCCTGTTGGCTTTGTGCCATCTGTGGTTGGATTGTGTGAGGATGATTGTGGTAAATATTTACGTTGTGGGGAGTTCATCCCAAACGAACCATGTATTGCGAGTGTAATCAGGCGTCTTGAAGACTCCTCAACCTGCTGCGGTCGCCGACAGGGGTTGTTGTGGTCGTGAATGGTGGTGTCGAGGAAGTTGAGTACGTCAGATCAAGAATGGAGCGGTTTCGCGTTTCGAATGAGGGTAAAGCAAGTACACCAGAAGGCTCATGGGAAGACCCTCTGCTTTTATGTGGGCAGACCTCGCACCGATAACATCACCACGCCTGGCCACGATGAACCTGTCACCGGGGATCATGATTATCTTCTGCGACATCGTCAATGATGATGAGCTCTTGCCAACTGAAACCGTTGCTGTGTGAGGTGAATTCGTCGCATTAGGTGACCTTTCACAGTGATTTAGCTATCAATAAACATCGCGATAGGGGTTAGAGAGACCGCTTCGAGAGGATCCGTTACCATCCTCCAATCTCTTCCATTGAGCCCGTGATTCTGGAGCCGTCGCTCCAATCATCGTCGCCCGGTTGGTTACCCCCGAACAACTTATGAGGGGCGCTCCTTCATCCCTTGGAAATCACTGTTCGATGAGACATCAATGCGAGACGGCCCGGATGCATTGGTGTCATAGGAACAGCACGTCTTTCGTGACAACCATCACTAGAAAGGTATTGCGTTGCTGATTGCTCCGGACGTGTCTGCAGGATATCCCAGTGTTCTACAAGACCAGTGATTAGCAACGGAGTGTATTCAGAGCTTTAAGCCGCGTCGTCCCCCCGGCCGCTGCAGCGAGGGTGTAACGTACCTCTTGCCAGCATCCGTGGCGCAGCACCCGCACAGCAATGCGGCCGGCCAGCACACGATCTTTAGACTCCAATGTCAGGGCACGTTCACAGAGAATTGTAGCTCGTCACGCTTTCGCGAGCAATCATACCGCCAGAGCGACACCGCAGACGAATCCCAGGGTGGGACCAACTACCTTGACGTGACACGGGTTTTGCTGTTTTTGGACGCCATTGGTCAGTTCGCGCTCTCATTTCGTTCTTGCCGGTCCCATCGAGCAGCATCTGCAATCACTGACATCGGTGCCACACTGGATGCAGATGGGGAAGAATCCGAACCCGCAGTCGGCCATGTTTGCTGTCACTTGATGGTTCTCGGGCTGAGCTCTAGCGCGGGTGATAGATTGGCGGGAGCGTCTCGGGGATCCGATGCGACAATGGCAGCTATTCACGCGGCTTCTAAGAAATTCAGATACACAGCATGTGGTAACAGATGAAGTGTGGTAAGAATAATACGTGGGTCTGTACAAGTGACTGTCGTCGGCCAGCGGACGTATGGCCGACGATCAGGCACAACAGCGACGACCGCTGTTCATGGTGAGATCATGGGCAAGCTCCTCCCGCGCATTGGAGCCAATGAGTGCAGGCGCAGCTTGAGGAGACAGCTCCGTTGAAGTGATCGCGCGCCGAAAGTGGTCTGGTGCGGATTATCCCAGTTTTGACCGCCAGCCACGCCAGTTTGTCTGCAGCGCTGCAGTTAGGGTGACGATGGCCCCGGCCTGCCAGAGGAAAGGGACTTAGGTAAGCGGACAATGGGACGGGAGTGCCCAGACTGCAACGAACCTCCATCTCATAATGTCACCAAGAATGTATTCTAATTTGATCGGCCAGGATCTAGATTCTGCCGATGACCAGATTGTGATCGGGTTGGGTCATATGCAGGATTCCGTTAAATGGTTGGCAATCATTAAGTAGTTCGTGGTGAACCCCCCGCCAATTCCCGCCTCAGCACCGAAATTTATGATCAGTGATCAAGAAACCAACACCGACAACCAGTAAACACCCGCCTAGCTATGGACGGATTGCGGTTCTGGCGGCAACAGACCACACCGCTAGGCGAAATACATAGATGGCTTGGTAAGATGATGGGATGTTCTGCTCGGTATCTTGTCGAATTGTAATCAGTGCGCTCTACCTGCGCCCTACACTGGGAATTTGCGTGGACAGTCACGTGTGGAGGTATTGAATGGGAACCACGTGGAGCGGTTATATATTGGAGGATATCTACGCTGCCGAGACAGAAAGACCAACTTATGCCGTGCGGCTGCCTCTGTTACGACTGACTCATTGAGATCAACTCGACCCACAGACCCGGTTGTCGACCTCACCAGGCCTACCTGATCACACCAACCCCATGACGAGCACTACAACAAGTAGCGTTGTCGGCGAGGCTGTCCATGACAAGACCATGGCCGACGAATCACGATCGATCATGGAAGCGATCGAAGCAGCCAGCCTACATTCAGACGCCCGGGACGAAGAGCCCAGGTCTCACGATCCCATAGATCTCGAGAAGGCGCCGACACAAACGAGCACTCGCACAGGCCACGAGGCGATGAAGCGGATAGCAACCGCACAAGACTGGGACGGGCCCGACGATCCCGGGAACCCACTGAACTGGCCTCTCTGGTGGCGGCGGTACAATATCATCGCGATCGCCTTCCTTGGATTCAACATCAGCGCGGCAACGTCGCTGATCTCGCCGGCCGTGGGCGATATCGAGGCGGCCTTCCAGGTCTCACATGTGGCGGCATTACTGCCGATCACAACTTTCGTGATTGGCTTGGCGGTCGGTCCGGTAAGTTCGAACTTCCTCTTTCTCGTAACAGTTTCTGCGCAAGCAAGAAGGAAAAAGGCTCACGAGCTGACGTGCTTGTTTGAAAGATGATCGCCGCCCCATTGAGCGAGAACTTCGGCCGCACGATCATTTACAAGATCACGCCGCCGATTTACCTGCTCTTCCTTCTCGGAGCCGGCTTCACGGACTCCTTCGCAGGGCTGCTTATCTGCCGCCTGCTGGCGGGTATCGCAGGCGCTCCGGTCCTGGCGGTCGGATCTGGCAGCATTGCAGATTTGTTTCCTCAACATGAACGCGCGCAGATGACTTCTTTGTTCATTATGGCACCATTTCTAGGTCCAGCACTCGGTAAGTTGTGCCGTCGACCGTCGCCGCTGAAGCAGCCAAAGCTGACTGATTAATCCAACCAGGACCTGTCATCGGTGGCTTCGCGAGCCAGTACAAAGGCTGGCGCTGGACGATCTGGTGCATGGAATTCATGGGCCTCGCCGCCTGGCTGCTGTGTCTGCCCATGCCGGAGACCTTCAAGAAGGTGATCCTGCAGCGGCGCGCACGCAAGCTCGGGATCCCGGGACCCGCAGCCTCGCCCGTGCGCGGCTGGGGCTACGTGCGGCTCGTCGTCACCATGACCGTCGGTCGGCCGCTGCGCATGCTGTTCGGCGAACCCATCGTCCTGCTGCTGAGCATCTACACGAGCTTCGTGTTTGGTGTATTGTACGCGTTTTTCGCCGCGTTCCCGTATGTCTTTGGCTTGGAGTATGGGTTCAATACGTGGCAGTCCGGGCTGGCATTCCTCGGCATCGGCGTTGGCGTCGTGCTCGGTGTTTTCAATTCGATCCTGTGCGACCGATACATCTACCAGAAGTTGTATCGGAAAGCGGTGGCGAACGGCAAGACGTCGCTCGCGCCGGAGCATCGGCTGTATGCAGCCATGATGGGTGCCGTGGGACTTCCGATCGGGTACGTTTCAAATTTCCTATTCCGTTCCATCCCTTGTGTCGACACGAAATGCTGACTTAACACTCGATAACAGGTTGTTCTGGTTTGCCTGGACCGCGCGCCGCGACATCCACTGGATTTCGCCCATCCTGGCGGGCATCCCATTCGCGTTTGCCAACGTCTCGCTGTTCATCGCGTCGATCATCTACATGGTAGACATTTACGGCCCGCTGGGCGGCGCGTCGTCGTCCGCCGCGAACGGCTTCATGCGGTATTTCATCGGCGCCTTCTTCCCGCTATTCACGGTGCAGATGTACAAGGCGTTGGGCATCGGCTGGGCGACGTCGTTGCTGGCGTTTGTGAGCATTGCGCTGCTGCCGATTCCCTTTGCGTTCTTCCGGTATGGGCCGCAGATTCGGGCAAGAAGCAAGTTGGCTTTTCATCAGGCGGCGTAGTGGGAGTGATGGAAAGGCTTGAGAGAAGTATAGATTAATAGAGAATATTTCCAGATGTACAATCCAATTGTGCTGTACACGTTTAGATGACAGCATCCTTGGGACGACCTCGCTGTACTGCATCATCCATGCCTGATGCTGATGGAGAAATTCATGGAAAAACGTAGTTAAACACTCAGGTGGTGCCTGCCGCTAATGATAGTCCTTGTTCGCTCCGTGACGCCTCGCTAAAGAAGAAAATTGTTCCTGCCCATTTAATCCATCAGATAGTCATGTCGTGAGAGGTGCCGTGTGCTCTCAAGTCCCATCGCAATTTACGCAATGTAAGCACGTTCAAGCAGGCGGATGTGAGCTGCTGCCCGCACGAGATGGTGATCCTGGCGGCGGCGGTGGCTGATCGTCGACTGGCCGCGCCTGCGTCTGCGAGTAGTCCGGCGGTTTGAGGCCCACGTCTTGACGTGAAAGGGTCTGCAGGGGCACAGCCACCTCCGTCGCGGCAATCGTCGCAGTGGGAGTCGTGGCGGTACTGCTTTCTTGGCTCTCCGGAGGCTTGTGCATATACGGCGGCGGTGCCTCTCCTTGCTCATTCAGGCCCTCCTCGAGCCCGGGGCCATCTTCCCGCCAGCGCCCTTGCCAATACCGCCGCCGCGGCCGATTCGGATCCCAGCCGGGCATATTGCTCGCCATCGCCTGCGACTGTTGGCCATACCGCGTCATCCGCAGCTGTTGGGATTTGCGCCACCAGATGTAGGCGCCGACGAAGGCGGCGATGATGAGAAGCACGCCGATGGCGACATAGTAGTAGTTCTCGTACGAGTTTTTGGACATGAGGCTGTCGGAACCGGAGTCGTCACCACCCGGGGACGAGCTGGAGGATGGGGCGTCGTCGCCGGATTGCGCGTGGGCTAGTGAGGCCGCCCATATGAGCGTTAGGAGGATGGGCGCCCGCAGGCTGAGGGCTGACCGGTCCATAGCGGCCGGATTCCGAGGGAAGACCATTCAGGCGTGCCGCGAGGTTCGTGAGATGTACAGTGAAGTGTACAGAAGTGAGGTTTGAGTGTAGATTTTCGAGTGGAAGGCAAGGACGATAGAAGGGCCGACGAGGTGGGCGACGGTCGTCCTCGCTCCGATGTGGGTCCGTCGGTGTCGCTGCCGTTGCGGGTGCGATGCTATCACCCCCGTCTAAGCGAGACAGCAGCGTTAGCACACTGGAGCGAACCTCACAGCGGCAGAAATGCGAGTATTGATAAGCAAGGCGGGTCGGACTTCTTTTCACTATTGGTGCACGTCCAGAAGCAATGCTGACATTGCAGGCGGCAGGCAGTCACATTCTGCAAAGTCCTTCATGTTTGTCCTTGGCAAACCTTTATCACTCTCACAAGGAGACACGTCCGCAGACCGGGAATTCTGTGGTTCCGGCGCGCCGGGAGTGCGCGGATCCCGTAGATTTGGGCGGCAGCATAAAACAAGCAACAGGCGAACAACTTTCTACCCGCCACGAGCCGTCTACCGAAAGATCGCCCCTATGCCATCACCATGTATGCGATGATGAGGTAAAAATCACCGCACTGTTCGCTGAGTCGCGTGTCTCAAGCACTCCACTATGCAGCGCCACGCCGAATGTGGCTTAAATGATGGTCTCTTGGCTGTTCAGACTTTGTCGCCGTCCCCCCGCTGGTTTGGAGGTTGAGGGAAATGCGCACGTGCTCTACATCCGTTTCGAGATAGCCCTTCAGTCGGAAATTTCTCCCTCGCTGAGCATAAGGCCGAGCAAACTCTTGAGTGGTGCGCCACTGCTCCTCCATCTCAGTAGCCCAGAGCCATGCCTCGGGCGGTAGCTGGTGAGGACGAATCGTCGCTAGACACCCTACACGGCTTGCTGACGGAGCCAGGTGTGTTGGTCGAGTGCGACCCATCCATCAAGGCAATTCTCATCAAGATCGACTCGGAACACAATAACGAGTTCCTGATCGAAGACATCGATGATGAACACATTCTCGTAAAGAGCGCTAAGCACGAGGAGCTCAAGCGCCTTCTCAAAGATGTTGGTCTCCAGCCGCTCACTTGATCAACCAGTGCGCCATGAACACAATTAACGATAGTCACCTCCAGGCACTCAGAGACACGGTCAAGGAACCAGACGAGGATTCCGATTCCGAATGAGCGGCCCTTTCAAGCCTGATCAGAGCTGCCGCTTGCACAGGCCGCGATAGGAGATCGCTCCTCCTATGGCTCTTATTATTGGCCTGGACACGGTGGTCCGGCAAATTTCGGCGCAATCTAATGATCAGCGCTGATTCAGTCATTTGGCGCAACGGCCACTGGGCAAGAAGGCTTGGCCTTATTAGTGCACATGAATAGGGCGTAATATTGATATTATCTGATCTAATCTGATATCGAATGGCCTGATGTTCAAGTCGCCTGTTGAAGCACAGAGTGCATGAATAATGCCTTGGGATTATGCCCACCGCCAACCAGAGGCTGTCTCCTGCCACTCGCGCCACTGCAGGCTTTCGCCGCAGGGCGACCTTTCCCTTGCACTGCAGTCTCCTCGACTTATCCACCGTGATTTCCACATTCACAGCTACTTGTAGATATCCAGGACATGACGAGGAATCCGCGGAGGGATTCCGCGCAACTACCTGTATTGGCGACACTCTAGCTCTCTCAACATGAGCAGTCACTCCAGCTGATGATGACATGACGCACGATGAACTCCCAATTCTCCAGCTCCCGCGTGGAACCTTAATTCCGCGCGCTTGCTTGCTTCTGGCCCTTCGCCACGCGGCCGCAATAGGTGAATTATGCGAAGGACATGACGAGTGAAGTCATAGGTAGAAGTCGATCACAGTGTAAATTCGAATGATGATCATACGCGAATAACGTCCTGTATTCTTGCTAAACAAAGACGAGCACATAGCAAACAATGTCCGAATCATCGCGACAAGCCGACTCCACCACCGCGCTCTTCCTGCGCGATGCCGGCAAGGTGCGCGAGGAGGACAATCCGATTTTCCGGTTTCCGCCGGCGAAGTGGATCGTTTCGATGGTACAACACCTGATCGCAATCATCATCGTCAGTAAGTCAACACTGCTTTTTGTCGCAGGTGTGAAGACCAAGCCAGATTCTAAACAATATTTCAATCTCCCGTGTAGCAATCGTGGAGGGGTTTCGAGCAATTTTGAAAGGGTCATCGGCCAAGCGACGGCATGCGGAATGATCTCCGTCGAGATCTGAGACTGCATATATGCGATACGTAGGCAGCTGCCCGACAAGCTGAGGATCACATCGGTCTCAATTGCTCTGCTGCTCGCATGCATTGATGTCACGGATGCATCAACCCATACGCAAGAAAACCCCAGAAGGATTACCATGGACCCACGAAATCGAACGTAATGACTTAACGACAATAATGATGGGCGCAACACAAGGCGACACGAGGATCATCCGGCGTATGAGAGATGTTCGCCACGACATCCTACGAATCACGACATGGGCGATTTGGCCCTTGCATCACAAAGACCATGTTTCAATCCAAATAGAGACTTAACTAGCAGGTACTCAAAAGGGTATTGTCGCGCCTCAAACAACTCGCTCCCTTATTCAATAATAACCTTTATGCGCTTGACGATGTTGCCGCCTTCAGATGCAAAACATCAAACCCTTGCCCATAGATGGCATCCCAGTTGATCGATGAGGCAGTATTCTCCGATCCAAATGCATTGACCATTCGCGTGCTCTCCTCCGCGTTCCCATTGATTACAGGACGAGCTTCTTCTTGAGTCTTTCCCATAGCGCCTTGCCCCCAGATGCGCTTCGCGTCCGCGCTGAGAAAGGTTCCGATGTGCCGAAATGTCAAACTAATGCGTTGCCCCTCGAAGGCTTTTTCTGCTTCGATCAACTCCACCGCAGGACGTTTGTCGGCGTTGATTCCGTGAAGGTACTGTGCATTCGTCGGCAGTGACATCGTGATCATGGAATTATGCGGCATGACCACGCGGTAGGTGGTCCGGGTTGACGAATCTGCCGCGCTGCCGCGTGCGGCGCCGCGTTTGGTCCGCAGGCGCATCGTCCGCTGTGCGCCCAGCGAAACATTGACGATATAGCTTCCTGGGACGATGTCCAGGGTTTTGTCGGAGTGCTCGGAGATGTAATCTGTTCCGCCGCGATACAATTGGATCAAGCCATGATTGAGTTGATGGCCGGTGAGCTGCTCGGCGGCGAGGCGGATTCGATCGACTGTCGACGTCCATTTCTGTGTTGGTAGGGTCTGGTCGGAGGGATGCCGATATACTGGAGTACTGCCGTCCGAGGCAATGGTTGCTTGACAGCATACTAGCCTGGGCACCTCACCTTCCTGGTGATGCATCTTCTGCCAAGAGATCTCATCCTTCAGTGTCCCGAACACACTCGTCGCGAACTCTTCGGGCAGAACATCATAGAACATTCTGGATCCTCCACTCTCTGTAAGTTTTCCCTTTCCGAAAAGTGGAGTTTGTCGAACTTCGCCAAGCTCTTCTGCCGTCATGGCCGTCACAGTAGGGAATTTTGGAGCTGATGGTTGCTCTGAATTTCGCGGCCGCAACGGTATCGTTATCGTCGACTTTGATAGAGGCTGTTGGGTCGGCGAGCGGATCTCGCTGACGGGCTTTTGTATCCGTAGCTTGTCGTTGATACCCAATGACTCATGTGGCTTCACTTGGCTGCGAGCGGCGGCGGGGTGCTGATCGGCCGCGGGAGGACGATTGTACTGCTGATCTCCCGTTCGAGCACCTCGAGCCTTCTCTTGCGCGCCGTCGAGGCTATGACGAGTCTTGGGAAGTTCCGGTGCAATCTGCTGCCCGGCGACAGGCGCGCGGTTCTTGCGCCGAGGGGCTGTGACAGATGAGCCGTCAATCTTCGTCTCAGATGTAGCTCGTAGCTCTCTCCGCCGCTCGAGGGAGCTTGATAGACCTACAATGGGCATGACGGCCTCGCCATCGCTCTCGTCGCTGTCGACTTCGAGCACGCCGGCGGCCTCACTGCTGGCCAGCGACGCAGGGCCGTAATCTCTTGACCGAGGAACGTATTCGGGTTCCTCGTCACTCTCGCTCTCCTCTTCGGACGACGACTCGTCTTCTGGTGGGTTGCGGAGATCCTCGATCATTTTGTCCGCGGCGGCTGTGCGTGCTTCCGTGGTGTCTCTCAGTTGGCTGATCGCAAGATCATGTCTGTCCTGCTTGCGATAGCCCAGACAGTCTTCGATCAGAGTGATCTTGATCCCGTATCGTGCAGCATCCATCGCCGTTGCATATACTGATAGATTCGTTAGACAGCCAGCGATGAATAGTTCTGTGATCAGCTTTGATCGTAGGGTCATAAGAAGAGGAGTCTGTTGGAATGCCGAGTAATGCGTCATGGTAACAGTAAGATCTTTTGGTAGTTGCATGTCTGCAACTTGAGTCACCCATTCGGCTCCTGGAGAGCCTCGGACGCAGCATCTTCGATCGAGTGCATGCCGTAGGTACAGTTCTTCGTCGGTCGTCCCAGGAGAACTTGATCGTGCCGAGGACTTCGAATTGTCAGCAATCAAATCGTTTGCATCCAGGTAAGTGACGCATGTACCTTGACTCTCTTGGGAGAGTTTCCGGACGTCTCATTCGCGGATCTCTGTGATGACTGTGGTCTGGAGGTGACGATGACCGAGTCTTCGCCAAAATCGGTCTTTGGTATGCTTTCCTGCGTTTCGGCAACGGTTTTGACCCATATCACGTCGCCGAACTCGCGAAATTTTGGAACAATGCTTTCGATCCGACCCACGAACGATACATCTCGAATGGGCAACTTTCCGTCAGGCAAGATGAAGTCATTTTGAAGACCAAGCACCATAAGTGCTTTCCGGGTTTGCAGGCTCGGACTGCCACCCTGCTGGGCTAGTAGCGCCAATAAAGCCGCCATATCGAGGATCTAGGTACCGGTTGTATACCCTAGGTCGTTGCGGAGAAAGATGCGATGCATCCACCTTTGATGGATGAGCTGCAGAATGTGGGATGCTCAGTATCTTCAGGGCGATGAGAGCACCATCTGTAAATCAGTGCAAGATTTACGTCGTGCGCACACCCGGCGGCGGGCCCTTCATTTTTGCATCAGAGCTGTTCGTGCTGACCGGACCCGACAGAGTGGTTACAATCTCGCACGGCAGTGTGACCGGCGCGTGCTCGAATAGCTCACTCACGCTGCAACCTTGCTGGCGAAAAGCTTCATGCACACAATACGACGCAGGAAGATCCGTGGAGGAGGAAGCTCCCACAGGATCTTGGCGGAGGGAGGACAGGACGGCAGCTGGTCATGCCCCAGGGTGTGCTACGCACACACGCATTCATCGGAATGATCGACTGCTGCTGCAAATCGCGCACAGCGCCGAGCCGGGAAAGTATGGGCATTGTCTCAACAGGCATGGAGGTACTAGGCACGCAGAAGCTGATCCGCGACGACAAGACGGCGCAAATTGTAGCTACAGTGGTGTGTCGACTGCAGTGTGGGCAGTGGATGGCTTCACGCCTTTCGCCAAAATGCACGCGCCCGCCGTGCCGCTTCCTGTTGCCGGCGCCGGCAAGCACTTGATGCTTAGCGACAACCCATGCCGCCCAATGAGCTCGTGTGCCCGTCCTCGCTGCACGCGGCCTCACAGGCCTGACCAACACTTTAAACGTGAGCCGGTCAAGAACGTGGCCAGCGCCGATCAAAGCTGCGTCTTCACGGTCTGCAGATCAAACTCCGTTCCGAAATGTTCGAACAGCATGCAGGAGCCGACGTCCTGCTAGAGCTGCATACACGAGGATTTCCCGCGCCCCACGCCTGCATTTAATTTTGGTGCGCTGGCTGCGTAGACATCCGCGGCAGCGATGCCGACACTGAGGCGGTAGCAGAAGGCCCTTCCTTGCTCCTTTCGCTGCTACAGGCTGCGAATCACACGACGAAGATTGCTCATTTCAACCGTGTTGCAAGGATGCATTACACAGACGCCGCACTCGCCAGCATGGCAGCCATTCAAGCTACACACATAGAACATCGGCTGTGCCGCGAGATGACTCGCAGCTCGAGCTTTTGGCGAGGTCCATGCTAGCTTCACTAGAAGGGTGCGTATGCAAGCCTCTTATTCGAGCGGTCTGAAGCCAGTCCTCACCAAACCGTCGAGAGTATATTCTTCGATCTTGCCTCGAAGACCAGAGTTCGCGCAGTGGACCGCTTTCGCCAGACGCTTTGCCGCGTGCTAATCAAGTATCTCGTAGGTCCGTCACCCGTCGGACTCTCGGTGCGCTCATGCTGCCCAAACAAGTAATGAGTGCATCTGAAAAGAGGAAATACATCCCACCCCTGCAGATGTTTCCGGTAGGCAACAAGTCACTTCCAACTACTGCGCCTGTGCCACACTGTGATGAGTTGACCGCCGAGCGAATGGCTTCATCACATTGGCATTGAATCTATAAGATCGACGGTGCATCGGGGGGCATTGACATGGTCAAGGTCGCGTATTCTTGCCTCCCAAGGCACGATAGGGCAAGGAAATCCAAGCCCTCTGTGCCTGGGCCAATGGCCATGTGCTCAATCCTGGACAATATTGCATCTGTTGCGGCGCGTACACCTGAACATTACGCCAAAATTACCAAACGCGATACCACACGCAGATACGGGTCAAATTGATCACCAGCTTTCCCTCCCGACGTCCCCTATCATTGCGAGTACATGGTCACCACATGCAATGCAAGAGCTCTGATGGATTAGGGTTACCATGGAACAGAAACAGCCATGAAGCCATCCGTGGGGCCACCAACATTGCATGACCACTTCGACTTATGGGATCGGGCTTCAGCCATGCTCGGCACTTACCGTGTTATGCCGTGGTGCAGATCGTGAGGGCTCACAGTAACCATATGGCCTGTATCGCCTATGCGCTATCTTGACGAGCCATGATTGTGATAACGGAGGATCTCCCCGGTCTGCACAGGTTCCACCACCACCACCACCACCACCACCACCAAGCCAACGGCAAGCCGCGGCGAGGTATCTCAGTAATCGGCCACAGCTGAGATTAAGATCTGATCCTAGCCGTTGCGGCACACCACACCGAGGTGATGCTATCTGTTCAGGCGGCAAATATGGCCTGCACTGAGTTCATGTAAAAATATGCAAGGCTGCGTGGGGGATACAACCTGCAATCAGTGGCACAAGCGCCCTGTAATACAGTAACTCCGTAGTTAGACCAGTACTGTATCTCTCCCCACTCATCAAGCGGGACAAGCCGAAACCATCAAATGCATCAATGACGCAACTAAAGGTAAGGCGCGTCCACCACATGCACGCAAGCCTCGCGTTGTCGCTGCGGCTTGTCACAGAGCATGGCCATTAGGCAACCCGCAAACCACACCGCCCTTGTTGTCGAGAGGTGAAGATGTGCGGGCGATACGTGCTCTCGCTGACGCCGTCGCAGGTCCGGCGGCGCTTCGAAGACCAAGACTTGCCTGTGGATGATGCAGCAGAGGATGACGACGAGCGTCTGCGGCAGACGTACAATTTCGCGCCGGGATATCATGGCTTGATCTACCGCGCGCAGACTACTGGCCACGGCGAGGGTGAGCGTGACGACGTGGAGCATGATGCAGAGTCGACCGAACCAACCACCACCAGCACAGAAACCACGGGATCATCGCCCGCGAAAACCTCTCGTGGGGGCCTACAACATGATGAGGCTCGGTATAAGCTGCAAGCGGCCAAATGGGGTCTGATCCCGTTCTGGACCAAGCGACCCCCAGACTATGCTGGTCAGATGAAGACCATCAACTGTCGTGACGACAGTTTGATCGAGGACCGAGGCATGTGGACAACGATGAAGAAGCGCAAGAGATGCATCGTGGTCGCCGAGGGCTTCTATGAGTGGCTTAAGAAGAATAACGGCAAGGAGAAGATCCCGCACTTCGTCAAACGAAAAGATGGCGGCTTGATGTTGCTCGCCGGACTCTGGGATATGGTTGTGTACGAAGGCAGTGAAGAGAAGCTATACACGTATACCATCATCACGACGGACTCGAATAAGCAGCTGAATTTCCTACATGATCGCATGCCTGTCATTTTCGAGCCTGGAAGCACAGAGTTGAAGAACTGGCTCGATCCTAGCATCAATACGTGGTCCAAGGACCTCCAAAAGAGCTTGAGACCATTCTCTGGCGAACTGGAGTGCTATCCTGTTGATCGTGCTGTAGGCAAAGTTGGCAATAACAGCCCACTATTCACGGTGCCCATCGATAGTCCAGAGAACAAGAAGAACATTGCAAACTTCTTCGGCAACCAGAGGAAGACGGCATCTAGCGTTGCTGCCAAGAACGAAGCCGTACGCCAGAAACAGGATTGCACACATGACGACAGTGAGACGAGAACAACGACTTCAAAGGTCGAGACAAGTGAGGACAACGCCCCACTTCCAAAGCCGCAAGGGGAGAGCGATGGAGAATTAGCCAAGGGCATCAAGCAGGAAGCTGGTGTCGGCGGCGATGAACAGGGCGCACTATCCGATCCCAAGTCGCCCGAGACTGAGGCGAAGCGAACGGCTTCCGACCTCGAACCTGAGGATGCAGCCAATAGCCATGCTGAGGAGCCACCTGCCAAGTCTGTCAAGATTGAAGGCAAGAGTGCTTCACCCGTGAAGAGCGACGCTGGGAAAAGATTCACTCCTAAGAAAAAGACGCGAAGTGCAACGACGAACGCGACGGTCGCCAAAACACCTCAAAAGGGTGCCAACGCGAAGATCACGAGCTTCTTTGGAAAGTGAGATAAACTTGAGCGAAACTTGATCGAAATCTACCATTTGCGGCGTCCGATGCTCCAGCCCTGTTCGAGGCCTAGACGCCTGAGAACTCCAGTCATTCTGGACTGAACATTTTACGACTTCCCTGACGACCGTACGTCCTGTGGAGGGCTGCATTTGCTTAGTAATTGGCATCATATGCAGTGCCAGTGGATGACTTACTCGGCTTGGAACTTCAATGTCACACTTAGACTCATGCGCAGCTCCTGTGGCGTGAATTCCAATTCTGGTTCTGGTTCTGGCTCCGCTGGCGCCGCCGAGTAGGACACTACATTCGTCGCCATTGAGCCCCACCCGCCAGGCGAGGTGTATCTGGCCTTGCTCCTGACAGCGCGGTGGACGTTCTGATGACCACCAACCGCCTCAATGAAGTGCCCCCCCTCAACTAGCTCCAGCGGCCGGACATTGACGCAGCGAAGCACTTCGCAGTAGTCATAGGCCTTTCGCAAGGCGTCTTGCGAAGCTTCCTTACGAAGTTGCGTTTCGAAGTGCTTTTCAGTGGCCGGAGTGAGCTTCCATTCGATATTTCGCACTTCTACGTGCAGAAGCGCTGAGATCTTCGTGCTGAACGCACCGAGCGCCTTGAATTCTTTAAAGCGAATATCGAAGTCGATCTGAGAGGAATACGTGCGGTCGCACTCGGACTGCTTGCCGTCGTGCCACGGGACCTGGGAGGTGGCTGATAGGGAGGTCTTCGACCAATGGGCCAGGGCCGCCGCCTCTTGGGCCGCCGGACTGTCGTCTTGCGCAGCTAGTTGCTTGAGGAGGCTTTCAATATGGCGTGCACTTGTGAGCACTTCGTCAGAGACTGCGGCTTTGTTCTTGCCTGAGCTTGCAACATGGAGATTGACGATAGCTCGCTCTGCCAGGTGGTTTATCAGAGCTGTTCCTTGAACATTTAGGGTAAATGGTGTCGGCGACGTCATCGTGAAAACCGAAGTGTATTGTTTCTGCTGGGATGATGAAGCGAGGTAGCCTTTAAAGTTCGGAAAAATAAACGCAGCTCTCCGGAGAAGACTTATAGCTCATCAAGAAAGAGTTCAGCAATCGTTGGTCTCTCCATGTGGATGCGGTGAGGGTTCCCTCCAGGTACCTGAGTGCATGTGGCTTGGTACAGTAATACCTAGCCCAAAAGTCTGATTACGAGCGGGTTCTCTACATTTGCATGCGTCACCATATATGTTTAGCTGCACAATATAAGCTTCGGCCAGATATCGTGAGTATCACGTGCCGGGGACAACAATTGCAGCTCCTAATCAGCCTTCTACCGCAAGCATGGGCGTCTATAGAGGCACACGCCATTGACGAGTGCCGGGCGTCCATGAGGCGTCGCATGGAGGCCTATATTGCCGCACGCGGTCGGCACACCAAACATTGATAAAATCACGTGTTCATTTTCCCAATTCATAGAGCACAATCAGAGCTTCAAAATGGGCCGCTTATCGTTATTTCTAAGATCTCATTTGATCAATTATGGTAGAATAAGCGGATGTGTGGAGGCCCGTATTCAGACTTCTGGGCTGGAAGTATAACAGTTTCAAAGCTGCGCCACCACATCCCACGATCTGTATACAATCTGCCTGGATTGAGAGTGGGGCCATGCCGTTCGTTTGGATTGTCTCGTTGGCCAGGGCTGTGTTGTTGTGCATTGATGGTCATTTACTCGAGAGACCTCCATTGACCAACTAGGGTCATGCTGGGGTTGTGATGACTTATCACAGTAGTAAACAATCCGCACACTGCTCGTATTTAGAAATATCTACGAATCAATACTCAGACAAGTGTTATTCGAAGGTTATTTACTAGGCGAGAATATCTTGTCCGCAGGCAATCATCATACCGAAACTGTTAGATTTGAACAGCGCAAGAGAACCGGATCTGATATGATCGTGCCATGCATACGATCGATAGAGGGTGGTCTTCTGCGACATGGCGATATCACCGAGTCAAGAAGCTACGAGTGTACCTCTCAACCATTGTATCGTCATCACTAACGCAATTTTCCCCTTTTGCTGTGTCCCTGACCCAGCCCAAGTGGTGGACTGGCGTGAGCCTGACACTATCGTATGGTGGTAGATGATGATCATTCTGCTAGCTCCCGAGCCTCGCTGAGATAGACCTGGCTTCGCCAAGGTGTGCGTGAGACCCCCGTACCACCAAGTCCGGCCTGAAACTTCGCCGAAGTGTGCGTGAGTCTACCCATGCCGCCATGTCCGGCCTGAAATCTCGCCAACGTGTGTGTGAGTCTACCCGGACCACCAAATTCGGCCTGAAACTTCCTTTTCCGGTATGCAAAATCCCTTCCCAAGTTCGCGGCTGAAGAATGCATTCGTCAACGCCGAACCTCGTCCCAAGTCCTGCTTTGAGCATCTGTGCCAGATGTGCTTGCAATTCTTGTCGTGACTTCATGTCTTTCGGAAGAGTATTCAAGCCCCATACCTTGAAGTCATCATCTTTGCGCCAAGCTGCCAACATGAGGCCGCTAAAATTTGTGCTCATGTTGCCCCAGTATCGTCGAGAGCAGTCTGCTTCAAGAAGTTGTTCGAGGCGATCGTTTCGGGCGCTCCATTCCATCTTGGTCGAAGTGGGCCTATCATGTGTGAAGAGATCCAGTACCTGATCTAAAGTAGGAAAGTCACTCATCGCGGGTGATACTTCTGCCGAAGCCGACGCGTTATTGGTAGTGTGGTGACCAGGTGGTCGCAAACCGATTGCGAATTTACCCGCGAAACATCCCCAAAAAGAAGCGGAGTCGGCGACAGTAATGGGACGAATAAGTGAATGTCGGATATCCTTACGCATGATCGGATCAATGCGGCCAAGACTGCAAGAATACTGCCACACCGCTCGTAGCATATTGAATTTGCACGCATCCCAAATCAGTGCGGAGATCATACGTATGGTATGTGCGTCGGGGCTTCCATGGTAGTGTCTATGACTGAAAATTTCGAAGACTTTTCGTAAGCCTTCCAAGTCATTTTTGTGAAAGAAGTGTGTGACGAACGTGCGCATTAGCGACGCGCCCAGCCGAGCAACCTCGGGTCCCTTGATCAGAATTTGTCTTTTCCGATATCTAAGAGTGGCTTGAAAGCCGAGTCCCTTCTGACCAAGCAAAAGAGAAGCCTGTACCATGAGCTGTAGAGCCTGGGCGTCGAACCAGTCTTCACCGGAAGACTTCTGTATATGCGCGTTCTGTCGATCATAATTTTCGATGAGCTGCTCCAGATCTCCAAGGCCAAGTTCGTGGTACTCAGACACGTCGGTGGGTAAAGAATTCATAAGTAAACGCTTGTCGGTCTTCAATTGCGGTGCGAGGTGGGTTTCAAGAATGGCACGCCGGACGAATTGGTCCATGTTTGGACGGAATCGACACGCCATTTGGTGGAAGTGAACCCAGATCTCAACTGAGGGTTGCAATTGCTGCTCTTTCAATATCTGGAGTATGCGTGAGAAGCCATCCAGGTCGCCAGTGTTTGCCAAGGCGCCACTGAATATCTCGCAGTCTCGTAGCGTGAACTGGTATTGCGCCAGGTTTAGATCGACGAAGATCATCCCTAGAGCTTGGTACAAATCCAATCGATAGAGGTATCTTATGGATCGCTCCACTGAGTCCCTTGGTATCTGTTTGATCAAGCGTGGATCTCTGAATGGCTGCAACAGAGCTATGACGGCCCGCCAGAATCCACATCGGTAATAATCCACATCAAGATAGTGCTTCTTGGCCCTTTTATCAGCATCTACCATAAATTCCAGCCTCTTGATTGATCTATCAACTAGACGAGCAAGTGCGAACCCCTCCGTGAGCGATGGGCCGGAGCGATACGGCTCAAGTGTCGAAGGCATGACATCGTCATGAAACGTCTCCGGTCGGTCGCACTCTTGTTCCTCGGACTCATGAGATACACGCACAACACAAGGCGCATAGTGTGGCCCTGCATTCTGGCTAACCACAGCCAATGAGCTGCGCCGCGTCCCCATCTCTGAGCGTAGTGCTCCACCTATGTGCCTGTCTGTGCTAATGTCCATATCGTGAGCGGACCTAGTCTCCATGCTCTGTTGCGTGTTCTCTCCAAGGATAACGCTCAAAACTTCGTCTATACTGTCGCTACCAACGGAGGAGCTTTCAGATTCTGATCGCATGATCGTGCGAGAAAATGCAAAGTCCCGTGGCACCGAGTCCTGAGCTTCGCTATCAGGAGCGTACCGAGTAACGAATTGCCGCAGGAGATCCAAGGCGGCATCGTTAGCGTGGACATATCCGAAGAGGCAAAGTTCTGAGTAGGAAGATGCAGTTTGAGTAAGGGGAAGCGGTCGCAACCCAACTTGGGAATTACTTCGTCGATATATGTCTAACAGAGCGAGAGGGCCATCCGCTCCGAAGTCAAACACCAATCCCTCTGGCAAACGAATCAGTTCCCGGACCTTGGAATGAGTCTCGAAGGATGACCTCGTGAGCTCAGTCAAAGAATGGACCATATCGCGAAATCGAGCACGAGGGTCCGGCGTGTTGGAATCCTGATTGAGAATGAGACTCTCTTGGGAAGGCGGTACAGGGCACACGGAAGCTTCTTGTGTAACCCTTCCTTTGGATGCCCATTCTCCGTCGTCATGCGCGACATCTCCAAACAACACACCTGCTTCTTGGGTCGCAGGTCTAGCGACATCCCGGGACGTCTTCCGGCATCCCAGGCTCTCGTCATTTTGAAGCACATGCGGCGCACGCTTCGACGATGTTGGGCCATGTTCCAACCCCTTTTGCCGTGGTTGTCGTCTAAGGGAGGTCCGCACCGCGCGACGCTTGCTTGGTATCTTGATTATTCGTGCAACAGCATACTTGAATATTGGTGCCCGATCTTCGTCGACTTTAGTCTCATCCAGGGCTAATGTTGTGCTGTTCCTGCAATACACAGATGGCCCTGTGATGCTGTGATGATGACCACATCGTCGCACAGACGCAGGCTCCACGGTCCCGCTGACTTGATGAGCCCGAAACCTGAAATGATGCGCCGACGCAGGACTGTTGTTTCGAAATCTTGAGGTCGTTGATAAGAAGTAACGAGAACTTGCAGAGGATGAGGTCTGGAAGTATTTGCTCCGGATATGAGAGTAGCAGTTGCGAAGATAACACTGCATTTATGGTTGCAATGAAGCGCAACTAAATCGCTCAAGAATTACTGCCCTTTTGCACATGCTCATCGGCATCTACCAAGAGCTCCAATAATGCGATGCCATATTTGGGATCAATCGAGACGATGAACAGTTGGGTGATGGTCTTCTTCTTGATCTGGCACGTCTGGACGTTGAAAGGGGACTTTCACAGCAACATCACGTGACCGCAATCATAACTTTCGTCGATCGGCAGCCCAACCATTTTGTCCAAGTTCGGCTAGCGCGTCGCGTCGCGTCTCCCACTGCCAACAGTTCCGCGTCTCATGAAGAGCACTTGAGACTTGAACATTGTCACCTTCAGCGCTTTCTCTTTGCTCAATTGCATTTTCCCCCTGATAGTATTGCCATGAGAGGGCCTTGGTGAATGAATCGACACTAATCTCCTCAACAAGCCTGGTTGATCAGCACCATGTCTTCATCAGATGCAGGCTCTGATGATGAGGTACGCAGACCTCGCGGCCGCGCCGCAAGACGAATGCTTGGGGTGTCGGTGGCGTCGCCAAACACATCGAATGGCAGTGCGGAACCCCAAAAAGGTACTGGAGAGGTCGATATGTCGCTGCAACAGAGTTCGTCGCCCAGTTCAACACCAGCGTCGACTGGACTTCGCCGAAGCCTATTTGTCAGTCCAACGCGGTCAGATGAGGACTCCGGCGATGATGAAGATCTTCCAGCGAATCCGTACACTAGCGAGCAAAGATTTGCCGATCTAGTGGCTCGCAAGCGTGCGGAGCGAGAGGCTCGAGAAGCTGTGAATGAGGCCCAAGAACATCATTCCAGCGAAACGACATTGGATCCGCTGTATGCTGAGGCCTCGCCTGACGCTGGAGTGCTCGATCCCGAAATTGAACGCATTATGTCCGATGCTGCGAAGCCGACCAGGAAAGCGAGCAAGAAAGCCATGCTCGATATTGAACGCGAGACTCAGCGGCTTGCTCGCCAGCAAGCACTTGCCCATCAGATGAAAGTCAAGAAGAAGTTCAGCACTCTCGACCTACTAGCCAGGTTCAAGTACGACACCAACGGAGAACCTCAAAACCTTGTAGCGCACGCCGATAAGGATCAATCTGCGTCATCGGCGCCAAATAGCGATGCATCCGAACCCACCACAGCCTCGGATCCTCCTGAAACGCCTCCTTCGAGCCCACCAACGCCGTTGGATCGACAGAAGGCATTGGTAGAGCAGGGTGCTCTGAGCAAACTGGTATCTGTCCGACAAGATAGTCTTGCATCGATTGTCCATGAAAACGACGATGAAGAGCTGCCTGATGTCGCAGAATTAGTCCGCTCATCTCAAGCTGGTGGGAGCGGCACAGTGGCGAATACCGTTATCGTATCGCCCAGTCGTGACGCCCGTCAACGACCTCACCCAAAATCTGAAACCACAGCTGCTACTGATGATAGCGACGACGAGCTCGACATCATTTTTAATCGGCCAAGCAGATTTCGCGTGTTTGACAACGTCAAGGGTAATTCTGGGAAAGGTGCACACGAGCCGAAGGCGATCCACGCCCTCAAGCATCTTGCGCATGTTGGGGCGGATTCAATGACAACATCACGACGCAAAGGCCGTTTAACCCGGCCTTCCGTCAACCCCCAGGTCTTGGAAACACAGCTTCTGATGCGTGCGAGGGAGCACGCTCGTCTGCAGCAGCTAGAACGTATCGCTGAAATGAAAGCTAAAGGCGTTGAAATCATGACGGCAGAAGATCGCGAAAAGGAGGCTGAAGAGTTTCAGAATCTGCTCGAGAAAGCTAGAGCAGAGGCCTTGAAAATCCGGCAAGCTGAGAAAGCTGCCGGGTCCAAGGATGGCGCGGACGGAGAGGCGCAAGCTATCGCGAGCGAGGACGAAAGTGAAGATGGCGACTACGAAAACAAATCAACAGTCAACGGAAGCGAGCTCGACTACGAGGAAGAAGGGGACATATCCAATGGCCACGTGGACGACATCGCTGGGGAGACGGACGGCAGCTATGAGAGCGAAGGAGAGGAAGAGGAAGCTGACTACAAGGGAAGTGAAGTTGAGGACACCACAGTCATGGATGCTGAAGCGAGAGAGACTGCTGCGACACCAGTCGACGACGTTCGTGCCGATGAGGCTCCGGCGAGCCTCGCAGGCACTCCACGACATACAACTCGATCGAGGAAGTCCCGAATCATCCACGATGACGATGACGATGAAGAAATCAGCACCACAAACGGCCCGGCCGCAGCCACAGTTGAGCCCCTCGCTGAGATGGAGGAAGACGATCCCTTTACAGCATTTGGGTTCGGCCCCCAAAATGATGGGACCTCGCTTCTGAGCCCAACACAAGCATTCAGGGCTACCATGCAGACACCGACTCAGCTGACGCAACAAGACTCGATGGATGACTTCCACCGCTTGGCGCCCCCCAGTACGTCTTCACTACCACTGGCACCATTGGACATCGGCTCTCAAGCGGGCGACATTACTCAAGCTAGTTTGGTCGCCGAAAGCCAAGAGATGAACGAACCCATCAACCTTGCGTGGGAGACACATGCGCCAGAAACCCCGGTACCAGGTTTGAAACGGGACAGTTCCGCCCTAGGCATTGAAACGCCCGGCTGGGACCCAACACAGGACGATGGACTGCCAAATGCATGGCAAGCGGCCGGAGCATTGAGACGCGAGGACACTACGGAATCGATTGCAGAGATCACGACCCAGTCAACTGTTCGCATCCGCATCAGTGAATCGCCTGCACCGGTGATGCCCAAGCGAAACCGTCTCGTTCGGGGACAGCGTCCGGTCGTAGAATCTAGCGAGGACGAGGACGAAGCGTTAGGTGTACCCGCCCGCGTAGAGAGCAAAGATGCTTTCCGTGAAATGGCACGCAAGCGCAAGGAAGCTCTCAGTGAAGCTGAGCGAGCTGAAGCTGCCCGTGAAGCCAAAGGCATGATGGATGAGCAGGCCGAGGAATCCGAAGATGAATATGCGGGACTTGGCGGCGACGACTACATCGCACCCGAGACCGAACAGGACCATGATATGATTGATTCCAGCCACATCGAAGTCGACGAAC
This sequence comes from Ramichloridium luteum, assembly GCA_002368545.1. NCBI lineage: Eukaryota > Fungi > Ascomycota > Dothideomycetes > Mycosphaerellales > Dissoconiaceae > Ramichloridium > Ramichloridium luteum. The sequence goes on along the minus strand of MTSC01000033.1, from coordinate 251,022 downwards.
ATGCCCTGGCAGCGCATTATGCGGAGCGGCAAAGGATTGAAGATGAGGCAAATGCGAATCAGCTCTACAAAGACCTAACGACCGGAGCCTTGCGCCGCAAACAAGCCAACATGTTCGATCTGGACGAAGACGAAGATGATCGGGCCATGAGGAGGCGGCAAGCGCGGCAACGAGAGGAAGTGAGGAAGCGACGACTCCTTTTGCAAGACGAGAACATTGCTGGACTTGCTGAGGGCAAGCAAAGCAAAGGAAAGGACGCCTTCTTGAAGGCTATTGCTGATGACGATGGTGGTGATGATGACATGGGTGAATTTTCAGATGCGGAGGACGCTGTCATGGTCGAATCAACTCCTGCGGAGAGCCCATCGTCTGAGGAGCTCACTGAAAAACGGGGTGCTCTTCAAGAGATTAGTGGCAACAAGAGGCGAATGACAGGCGATGCGGATGCGAATTCACCCGCAAAGAAGCGGAGGATCGTCTCTTCAGCTTTCAGAGCGCCGACTTCACTTCTTGAAGTCAAGCGATCCGTCAGCTTCCTCCTAGACGAGCCCAACGCAATCGCTGGTACTTCTATTGACGAGGAGATGGAAGCCGAGCTGGCGAGCAACATCGAGCTCTCTGACGGAGATGAAACGCAAGAAGAGGACGATGCGGACGACGACCAGGAGGTTGAGTTGGAAGTGGCACGGCAGAATGATGGTGGCTATGCCCCTGATCGGGCCATCATGCCGCCTCCGCGACTGCCCGCCTCACAACGACGTGTTCCAGCCGTTATCGATCGCCTTTTTCTGAAACGCTCCTCTTCAAGCAACAGCAGCGACTCTTCGAGCGGTCCCACGGCGTGGGCCGCACCGGGAGGGGTCGGGCATGGGGTTCCATCCTTGCTACGACGCGCGACGATCAACACAGCATCTTCGGCCAATGACCGTGGTGTCACCACATCCAATGGGCTCTCAAAAGAGGGCAGTGGCGTGAAGATGGGCGGATCGAAGAAATCTTCGCTGGCCTACCAAGCACGATCGGAGGAGCGCAAGGCCATTGTTGAGGCGAGCATCAAGAGGAGGGCGGAGAATACAGCGCGCATCGCGCAGCTGAGGCGTTCCGCCAGTGCTCCACTGGGACGTGGGCTGGCTGGAAAGTTTGAGTAGTTTGTTGTACAATTGCTAGAATACGAATTCATGAATACCAAGTCGAAGCTTTTGATGCAGGGCCGTTGTGCTTAATATGGACTCATGAACGTTACGATGCTTCGTGTAATGAAGGCTCACGTCATTTAGTAGACCCCGCTGGTGTTGGCGCGTCACGCCAATCTCGCGATACAAAAGAAATCATTTCGATTGACAAAATGAAAATCTTTTTATCATTCACGATGCAGGTTCTGGGACTGCAATGGTTCGCCGGGGGGCAACTCGGAGATCCAACTCAAGATCGCGTTATCTGTAGCACAAGCACAAAATTCAGCTACCACCACTGTTTCATGGATACGAGTCTCTTCCGTAGTGGTTCCCAAGAATCCCGCACCTCTCAATGGAACGGTCGACAACTCTTAGGGTGCGAACAAAAGTGCTACGGCTGGAGTAAAATATGATCACAGAGTCGTTGACGACCGCGCTGTCGTCAGAGACGCTATCCTCGAAGCCGACGCCATAATCGTGAGCTCTGCAACCTACAATCACCAACCACCTGGCTCTCTCAAAGATCTAGTAGACCGCATTGGCGGACCGTATTTGGACGCAACTTTTACCAGCATCGCGCAGGAGAGAAAACAAGCCGGCCACCTAAAGTATGCCAACTTCCAGTACGACAAACGCCTGCTGAAACCGCGAATCCTGGGCTTCGTTGGCACCTGCGGGGCCAGAAGCGAGCTGCAGTTCTCCCGGCTGCTCTCGACCATGCATCTGTATTTTTACAGTCTGCATGCCCGCGTCGTGGATCAATATGTCGCGAAAGGATTCTCCAATGCCGGCGCCGTGCTGGCGGATGCAGATGTCGTTGCACGAAGGAAGCTGTTGGGAGAGAATATCGTGAGTCAATTGGGGAAACCTTTTGACGAGGCTGAATATCTCGGACCACGGCGACCACGGCCGAGGCAACGATGTGCAGTGCACGACCTGCGGCACGAAAGGGCGACTCGTAGTGCAAGAAGACGGCCGCATTCTCCCCGAGTGGGAGGCCGATTCGGGTTGGTCATGCCAAACCAGTGCAGGCAAGACCAAACATTGGGAAGACATCACAAATGGGTCGGACCGTGAGGCACTCAGACTGCCTGATATTCAGGAAGAAAATACAAGATGGCAAATACTGGACCTCAACAGGATAGCTTTGCCAAGCGACGAGTTGACGATTCAAGAGCTTCCAAAGTGAACCAGGGCCCTCTTTAGCCCAACGGGCGACTTGCATGTTGGCTGATGCCACCCTAGCCAACATTCATTTGTATATCATCGTGCTTTAGATTAATTGGACGACCAATCTAACGATCGACACCAGCGGGCTGAAACGCGACAAGCCGTACCAATGTTGTCCAAAGCGTTGCGGCTGCACGCGTATGGATGGGCGTGAAACGAGGCGGAAATTAAGAAGTGACGGGTCGCGTGGCCATCACGTGAAATGTTGGTGGGTGAGAGGGTCACAGTAAGCCGGCAAAACCCCGGAAGTGCAGGAGTCGTCGCAAGCAAGCGTGCCGCCCTTCTAGATCCTTTGCGCGTTGTGCTGAGAAACGTGCTCGATACGGCGCAGGATCGCCTCCTCGCTCAGCAACACCGCAGCATTGCAGCTCACACCAGCCCACGCCGCACGCAATCCGACCATCCACCCTCTCCTGCCGACGTACGGCATTCCTATGCTCTTCTCTCCTCCGGCCCGCTCGCTTCCGGAGACGTCCACTCACTCTCGGCGCGGCTACTGATCTACACACGCCGATCAGCGTTGGCTTCAGCGGCGACCAGGCTTGCGCATGAAGACAACCTGCCACATTGGAGCCCAGCGAGTCTCTGCGCTGCGTTGATTTGAGGGAGGCCCATTGAAGACTATCGCGGATCGAACACACACACGCCACGGCCGCCATGGCGCACGAAGGTCTCTCGACGGGTATGGCTGTCTTCTCGCGCGGTTCACCTAGTCTCCTGCTGACATCTCAAACAGAGGTCGAGCGTGCTCTACATACAATCTTCAAGCGATGCGTGCAATGTCCGAACGAGGTTCTCACATGTCCCGACTGCCCCAACGGCCAAATCTGCTCTCAGGTCACTCAAACATGCGACGCCTGTTCACACATGGTCTGCATCGCAAATCCAAGTGGCCCAGCGTCGGGTCCTGGAACCAGCATCGGAACCATCGCGGGAGGTGTCGTCGGAGGTCTCATATTCATAGCAATTGCTGTCGTTTTAATGTGGCGGTTCCATGTCCGCAAGAGGAGGCAACAGCAGGAACTGGAAGGTTGGGAGAACGACACTATCGCTCGACACAAAGCCTTGCACCCTGGTGGTGGCTTCGCTTCAGATGCAGCTTCTACCCGGACCCGAGGGTCAATTGCACAGAGCTTCATGAGCCGTGCCAGCAACATCATCCAGATTGCATACTTCCCCGGTGTCACCGGTCGCAATGGGTCGAGCCACAACAGCCTGGCGCCAGTGCCGCCGATCCCTGCAATGTACGCGAACAGCAATTCACCCAAGAGCCCGTTGCAGAACGATAGCGACATGCTCTTCTTCCGGCCCGGAAGCACATACTCCGCCACTTCGTCGCGGTCTGGCAATCGCGACACGCAATACACCCAGTTCAGCCGGCAGTCCATCACGCCATCTCTTGCACGGCAATCAATGGCATCCGAAGTCTATCGTGATGATGCTACGGTTGAGCCCATGCCGGCGACCAAAGTCCTGCGGTTGGCACCCCGGATGGTCTCTGTCAAGTCGTCTCCTCTAGCTACTCCGACTGAAACACCTAACCCGTCAAATGGAGAGAACACCATCAAGATCATGGTCCCCGGCCAAGGAACGGCACCCACCTCCATGGCTGGTGGCGTATCAGTCAAGGCCACTCAAGTCACCGTCGGCGGCAAGGGTAAGGGCAAAGGTCGCTTCCCTGTGCGCTCACCCAGCGACGACTCCACCCTCCGCTCCGGCCGGCGGACCCCGACCGTCTCTTCACCCCTCATCGAAACCAATACGCTCGACTCCGAAGACGACGACCAAGACGAGCACGCCCGCGCGCGCCAAAGTTTGATCAAGCCAAGCGTCGACACGGGCAGCCCGAGTAGCCCGCTGCGCCAGCCGATCACGAGCCCCTTCTTCGACGCATCGGAACTGCAGACGCCGCCCGCGTCCACGGCCACCCGGCCAAATCCCTACGCCGCCATGTCGTCCACCGTCGCCAGCTCCAGCCCGCCCAACGGCTCGGGCTCGAGTCCCCGCCGGACGGGCCAGAAGCCGTTCGGCGGCCTCGGCGCTGTCATCGAGGAGGCGACGAAGAAGGCTTCGTCTGTCGATTCAGCGGATAAGAAGCGCGATCTCAGCCCGTTTGCCGATGAGCATGCTACGGAGTGATGATACTGTGGTGCGCGCTTGGCAGAGTCCGCAGCAGACGTGAGAAATTGGTCCGCACGCGACACAGACGTGCGAAGGATGGCGTTGGAACAAGCCGAGGATGCCCGGTCGCGTGAAATTCTTTTATTTTTGTGACCCACGAGTCTTACGTGCCCATGGTGGCGTTTTCATCTTTTCTCTCTTGGTATCTTGAAAACTTTGGGGGAATTTGGGATTCTTCGGAGAATTTGGTAACGGGCAGGAGTTCCTCCATAAATATGGTGATATCCCATCTTTTAGGGGCAATGGGGATTTGTTCTTTGGGTTCTTCATTTGTGTTGGAAGATCTATCATTCAATCCTCAAGACAGCAGTTCTTATCGCCTTGATATGGGCAAAATCAAGATCGTTTATCTCAGCGGCATCAGGATGACAGTTTTCGTGATCTACCTGTCAACCACTACCGGGCGTGTAAGAACATCTGACGACTTTCCAGGCCGAACCGGCACAGTTATAAAAACTCTCGCTAACCATCCACCGTGGCGGTGGAAAACGCGCGCTCTCGACCCCTCCATCGCTTGAAGCATCTTCACACATATGTTAGACGCAAAAATTCATCGATACGACCAACCAATCTATCACGACAGAACCAGGAACGGGGCACTCCATATACATCCAACCACCCCTCCTCCTTCACGCCCGCGGCGGCACCATCGCCACGACCTGATGCACCCGCCGCGACAACTGCGCCGTGAAGACCAAGCCGTCGGAATGCGCGCGCGGCCGGTTCGTCGGTCGCCGGGCGCGACGATACGGGGACGGGTCGGGTTGATGGTCCGTCTCGTCCGCCTCGAGCGCTGGGGTCGGGAAGAAGATCGTGCCCGTCACGGGCGCGGGGAAGGTGTGCGGATCGGACGGGCGGGTGATCGTCGAGTCGGCGGTCGTCGGCTCGCGGGCACCGGCGCAAGCGGTGTCGCTATTGGGGTCCGGCGCAGCGGTGCTTGGGCGGCTGGGAGCAGGCGGCGACGGCATCGACCAGCGGATCCGCCGCTGGATGGTGGAGACGTAGAAGGAGCGGCGCCGGCGGTGGCTGCTGGCGCTGGTGCTGGAGGCGTTGCTGCTGTCGTCATTGTCGTGGTCGTAATTCTCGTTGTCAGATTGGTCGTCATGGTCATCATCATCATCGTCGTCGTCGTCATCGTAGAAAGCCTTCGGGCCGAACTGGCCAGATCCCTCTTCATGGATCGTCGGCGTGCTAAGCATGCTTGGGCTCGTCGGCGAAGCAATCGTCGTCGGGGTCTCGTAGCCGCTGCAACAGGGGCAGGTGAAGCAGCAGTCATCAGGCTTGCTGGGTGGAGGCAGTGGCCGCGGTGATTGCGACGTCTGCTGCTGTGGCCTTGGTCGTGGCGAGCGTGGCGAGATCGGGTTGTATAGCGCTGTCGGCTCGCGATAGAACGGGCGGAGCGGGCTTGTTGCTGTCGCTGCTGCTGTTGTCGTCATTGTTGCGGACTTCGTCCTCCTGTGTTCGTTCGTTCCCGTCCCGGTCCAGTCGCGTAGCGACAGACGGCGGAGATTGAGCGGTTGCGGACGCATCGGGGCGAGAGAAGATGTTCTTGTTGGTGTGATTGTTGTTCGATTCCTGATACGTCGATGGAGTGGAAGCTTGGGTCGAAGCCTGCAGGAAGCGGTTCAGGAAGTTGACTTCCCAGCTCTCAGTATCTGACGCTTTGGCGGTTGCGGGCATGATGGACCTCTCTCCTGTGTGGAGAACGTGGTGCTGATATGTTATAGAAGACCAACGTGCGCCAGACGCGGAATCGTTCTGGTGCTTCTGTGTACTAACGGGATCGATCCGAGACCAAATGCACTGCTACGCCCGGAGAGACCGATCTCAACATCAACAACGAGTCAGAGGGAGAGGGAATGGGCGTTTCGAAAGATGGAAAGGAACTCTGGTTCTGGAAAGTCATCTGTTCGGGCCAACCTCGCCGCCGCGCCGGCGGGCAGGCGGGCGGGGTCGTCGCTCCGACCAGCAGCTTACCTTGCATCGCCTATTCTGGTTGTAATGCTTAGTATAAGCTGGAGGGTTGAGACACCAGCGCAGGTCCAGGGTCGGGCGCGGGCATAGTCCAGGATGCTATGGTCGAGAAGTGAGGCTATGGAGCTGGTTGGGGCAAGCATTGGCGACGACGCAGCCGCGTGTGGTCGATAGTCGCTTGGAGTTGCGTAGCGGCCCCGGCTCGACCGTGCAGAAGTGCTTCTTATTGGTTCGCGAAGACTAGAGCTGATGCCACCTGCCTCGATACCGTTGTGTAGAATAGCATCTGCAGGTGGATTATCAATGGCGCCGCTAAGACATGGGGTTCAGCAGGCCCAAGGCGTCCTTAGTCAGAAGTGCCAGTCTCTTACTCAGGCACCGTGGCCTGAGAAGTCCCAAGCGAGTCTTTTTCGCATGTGAAGAGAAAGTTTTCTCGGAAGACCCAAACGGTCGGGAGAGGGGGAGGCAAGGCTTTAATATGTATGAATGTTCTAAGTATTTGAAATTTGTGGTTTGAGGGTTGCAAGCTGAATCATGCAACTCCATATAGTGAGATAGTAAGCGGGGCCGTCCCTCACTGTGATGTTCGACCATACATCATCAGACCCCACACACAGCTGCAATGAGTCCTGAGATCTGCCTTGTCAAAGTGGGAGGGAGACCATCAGTCTGGTACTCCATCCGACGGCCCTCTCCCCTCCGTGTCTCCTGCGAGCGCGATCTCGATCCTGGACATACCCAAGGGTACACAGCGCGCTTCCTCCGAGACCCATCAGCAGGACTAGCGCAAGGCACGCACGGGTAGCGAGGTCCGCCCAAACAGCAGCTCGTGCTGCAAAGGCGATCCCGGATCTCTCATCATCCGACAGAAGATTGTGGAGTGGCCGGGGTAAATCCGATCTGGGGTCCCAGACAGCGCCAGTGGTGCCTCTGGAGGATTGGATTTCCTCTTTCGATAGAGCATGATCGTAATCCATACCTAGCGTTGCAGGCTGATCGCCGTGTTGAGCCGCAAGGCTGATGTGGCGCAGGGGCCATGAGGTATGAGGTGGGTGATGGGCTGATAGAGACTCGTCCTTGTGTGGTGAGCAGAGAAGTCTGCTGCGCTTGATGCTTGTTCCGCTTCCGTCTTGCTTTGGGAAGGTGAGCGAGGTTTCACCGAGCAAAGTACAAGCTGCCATCGTGTGGCCAAGATCATGTCAGATCCTCAGACATATCGTTGCTCGCATGGCACATCGTCGGCCTAACAATCGGGGCCCTGGAGCCGACGTGGACCCTCTTGGTTCGCTCTCGACCAGTAGATCACGAGTGGTCTGCGATCACGCTCCGATACCCGCCAGCAACAGTCTCGCTTGATGCCTTTCAACCAGCACCTCCGCGTCACGTAGCAGCATTCACAGCAGCAGCTTGCTGCCTCTTGCGCTCCAAAATCTGCTGGCGCAGGCCTTCCGCCGCCGCCTGCGTCTCGATCATCCTCCCGACACCGACGCGCCAGCTCTGCTCCAAGCCTTCCATCTCCCCTGCGGCGGACTGTTCGAACGCCCGGCGGGCCTGCGCGACCTGCTCGCCCTCCAGCCGCGCGGCTTCCACCTCTCTCTCCAGGCTGCGCAGCTCGTCCTCGACGCGGCCGTTGCTGATCAGCCACGCGTTCTTGCCGTACGCCTCCAGCAGGCCCAGGTTCGTCTCGCGGGCCCTGAGGTACTGCGCGCTGGCGTACGCCTGCTGCAGGACGGGGGTCCAGGCGGCCGGGTCGTCGCCCTCGGGGGGATCCAGCAGCTCGTAGCGGCTCAGGTCGAGGCCGGGGGTCTTCGGCGCGCCGGCGGCGAGGCGCTCGTGTTCCTTCGCGACGAGCTCGGAGAATCTGGTCGCTCGCGCGGGCGGTAAGTTGGGATGCAGGGCGCTTGCGTGGTCGGCGGCCAGCTCGGCTTCGACCAATGTCCGGGTGGCCTGGATCTGGTCGGGCGATGCTGCAGTCGCATCGATGTGCGGCAGGACCACCGTGGAGGTCTGAATGAGCGGCATGGCGTCGTAAGTTCAGGCGGCAGTAATTGTGGTATGCTGCCGAGAAAAAGAGGTACGCGTCAAGTTGCGAAAAGTTGTGGAGCATTGGCGTAGTTCGATGGGAAGCTGGGGACCGTGCGCCATCCGCGTGCAGAAGCCCGCTTCAAGAGTATCCGGGCGAACATGTTCTTGCAGCTTCTAACATCAATCAATGGACGCCGCATTGCGATTCACGGCACGCTCAAGGACTTGCGACGCATATTGGTATGGACGATGCATCTTCATGGGCGGAACTGATGCACCCAAACACGGTGCAGTTGCGGTCATCTCCAGTGCAATACCACCAGAACACGTGCGATGGCATCTCTCACCCGCGGACACGAGCCCGGCCGTGAACTCGAGATCCATGCCACTTCGTTCATGTCCGAGTGCAATGGTGGCCATAGTTCGCCTTTCATCTAAAAGCAGCGGACCAATCGCGGACCGACAGTGATGGTGAATCATGCAGTCGCGTGCGCCGGTACTGTACAGTAGTAGTGGACTGCAGCACTAAGTACTACAGCCGTACTACTTACTGTACACTACAGCAAGGAACTACCAGGCGACAGAATAACAATTAAGGTAGGATTTTACCTCGTGTTGGGTTCGGTTCGCGCAACGGTGGTGCGAGTGCGAGCAAGGAACTGCACCCAACCGATGCCCCAGGAGGAGAGCCAAGTCTACAAGCTTTCAAGCTGGGCTGTCGTGTGGCCCGGGGCGGCGCTGCGCTGTGAAGCTGATCCTTACTGCTTTCTCGCATATGTCCGTGTAGGCGTCGCTTCCACACGTCGTATTGTCCTCTGCGACGCAGCAGCCAGCACCAGCTGAGAAGCTGGAGACGATCATCAGGCACCCGGTGGAAGATCCATCCTCCTCGTGCTCCTCCTCCACGGCCAGCGCTCGCCTCCCGGGCGTCTGCCCAAAGGGCTGCCTGTTGCGAACGTCGCTCGGATCCGCCGTTCCCGCGCCGCCAGTGCAGCTGGCTCTGACGTAGCGGCAGGGCTCTCCACCCACCTGTGTGGCACCTGCGCGGTTGTGGCACCTCTCCGCGCGGCAATCGAGCACACGACACGTCCGCTGCAGGTAATAATAAAAATAATAATAATAAAAGAATCTCCTCAGGGCTGGAGTATCTTCATCGTTCCTACCATGTTGTGAATTCCCCGGTCGGCTGCATTGCTCATCGATCCATCATGCCGCGTGCCTCTTCGCTGCTCACGGCACTGGCTGCCTTTGTGCTCTTCGTGGTCTCCTTGTTCAGCATCCGAGCATGGTCCATTTCAGACTCCCCCGCGGGTCCCCAACCCAATCGTCCTCTCACGGGCAGTCTCGTGGACCAGGAGTCCGATGGCTATCTGCAAGGCGACGAGTATCTCATCGGCCTGGGCAAGGGCGACATTACGGGCCCGGTCGTGGAGATCAATTTCATGGGATATGCGGATCCCGGCCAGCTGGGAACAGGCGTCCGGCAGCGGTTGTATTCGCGAGCGTTCATCATCGGGGATCCCCAGAATCCCAGGGACCGCGTCGTCTACCTGGTGTTGGACACGCAATCGGGCGACACGGCAGTCCGCAATGGCGTCCTGGAGGCGCTGGAAGATGCCGGACCCGAGTATGCCATGTACGGCCGACACAACATTGCTCTGACCGCGACGCATTCTCACAGTGGTCCGGGTGCCTGGCTGAACTACCTCTTGCCACAAATCACCAGCAAGGGATTCAACAAGCCATCATATCAAGCCATCGTGGACGGTGCGGTCAAGTCCATCAAGGAAGCGCACGCCCGCTTAGCGCCCGGCCGTCTCAGTGTTGGCAGCATCGATATTCTCGATGCAAACATCAACCGGAGCCCATGGTCGTACCTTGCGAATCCCGCCGAGGAGCGGCAACGCTACGAGTACGACGCCGACAAGACCATGACGGTGCTTCGCTTCTCGCAGATGACCGAAGCCGGCGAGGCCAAGGACGTCGGCGTCTTTACCTGGTATGCCACCCACGGGACCAGTGTCCTCGCCAACAACACATTGGTCTCGGGCGACAACAAAGGCTTGGCGGCGTATTTCTTCGAGCAATCGATCAACGAGCCCTCGTTCGTGGCCGGCTTCTCGCAGGCCAACGTCGGCGATGTCTCTCCCAACATCCTGGGCGCGTACTGCGAATACGGCCCCCAGGAAGGCGAATTGTGCGATTTCGAGACGAGTCTGTGTGGCGGCAGGACCAATCCTTGCCATTCGAGAGGGCCATACTACGGGCGCAACGATGCGGGCACGGCCTCGTGCTACGAGATCGGCCGACGACAATATGTAGGCGCTCGGAGGGTGTTTGATGACCCTACGGCATTCGCGCCCGTTCGCGGAAAAGTGGTGAAGAGCTTCCATCAATTCGTCGATTTCAGCCAGCTCGAATTCACCCTGCCGAACGGCACCATCGCTCGCACCTGCCCTGCCGCACTCGGCTACTCCTTCGCCGCCGGCACCAGCGACTGGCCGGGCTCCTTCGACTTCAAGCAAGGCCAGCCGCACGACCACAACGCGAACCCGCTGTGGTCCGTCGTCGGCAACCGGATCGCGCAGCCGAACGAAACCCAAAAGGCCTGCCACCGCGAGAAGCCGATCCTGTTGGACGTCGGCGAGAGCGAGAGCCCCTACGCCTGGAGCCCCAACATCGTCGACGTCCAGCTGCTCCGCATCGGCAACTTCTTCATCATCGCCGCCCCCGGCGAGGCCTCCACCATGGCGGGCCGCCGCTGGCGCGAAGCCATCCACGCCGCCGCCGCCGAGCGCTTCGCGCACGATCTCGACGGCACCAGCCCGACCGTCGTCCTCGGCGGGCTCGCCAACACCTACGCGCACTACATGGTGACGCCGGAGGAGTACACGCGGCAGCGCTTCGAGGGCGCCTCGACCCTGTTCGGCCCGTACACGCTCGACGCGCACATCAACCTCACCCTGCAGCGGCTGCCCTACCTCGCCGCGGACGCCGCCACGGCGCTGCCCCCGCTCGCGCCCGGCCCCTATCCGCCGATCAACGTCAACGAGAGCCTCAACTTCATCACGCCCGTCGTCCTGGACCGGCCCGCGCTCTTCCGGCGCTTCGGCGACGTCGCGCACGACGTCCGCGCCACCTACGCGCCCGGCGAGACGGTCCGCGCGACGTTCGTCGGCGCGAACCCGCGCAACAACTTCCGCCTCGAGGGCACCTTCGCCGCCCTCGAGAAGCTCGTCGATCCGGCCGCGGGCCGCTGGGAGCAGGTCCGCGACGACGCCGACTGGAGTCTGATCTACGAGTGGCGCCGCACGAGCACCGCGCTCGGGACCAGCCAGGTGACGATCAGTTGGGAGACGAAGTGGGAGACGGGCGCGTGGCGCGAGGATGGCAGTGAGGCGGCCAAGGGGAAGGCTCAGGATGGGGAGGACGGGCATGGCGAGTTGCGCGCCCGGGAAGGCGCCCTCGACGGCACCTACCGCATTCGGTATTATGGCGACGCGAAGGCGTTCAAGGGCCAGATTACGGCGTTCGAGGGCACGAGTGGGACGTTCACGATCGCGTGATTGTGATGGACAGGAACCGGGTGTGCTGGTCGATCTTCTGTTCTAGTCTCGTTGTGCTCATTCTTTCCCATACTTGATACCCGACTGCATTATCAATGACGGCAATTTCGGAAGATCTTTGGTCTGTTTTCAATGTCTCGAGTAACGTCTCGTAGTAAAATGACTGACGACTGTGCATGATATCACTGAGCAGGATGAGATTAAAGTTTGAACACCCTTCGATGATAATCGCATTTCGATCTTCCTCCCATGCCTAAACTATACACTATGTGCGACCTTGCGCGGTTCCTGGGGTCGTGTCTCCTCTGACCTCCCTTCCATCCTAAGTAATTATTCATACATGCGGGCATCCATCTGGCTCAATCTTTCTAAATACAAGTGGTATCTTCTCGATGTCAGGGGGCAGGGGGCAGGCCTGGCGCCGTGTTTCGCGACGTCCTGCTTCCAACCTGCCTCTGCATGCTCACGGCCCATCCTTCACCACGACCGGCACAGCATTCGTGCTCGGCGTGCGTCGATTCCAGAACCAACCCACGCCGGCCGTTACGGCCGCTGCCGCAGACGAAGCCGCCGCTGCGGGAGCACTGGGCGGGGGCGTCGCCACGATGCTCGGGGATCCTGGTCCCATCTCATCCGCTGGCGTCGTCGCCACGGAGGAAGAGATCGTCGAGGCTCCATTCTCAGAGAACGGCGTAGATGGCAAGCTGAACATGGAAGTGACGGATGTCGCCGCCGCCGCCGCGGCACCACCGGTGGCATTACTGAGTTCGCGCTGGGCTTCCTGCTCGGCAGCGCGGGCACGCGCAGCGTCGGCTCGCGCGGCATCGAGTTCCGCGCGCATAGCGGCCAGCGCCTCGTCTTGCTTCCGCTTGCCGACGGCCAGGGCACGCTTGAGTTCGTCGACGTCCTGGCGTGCCTGCGCCTCGGCTGTCTTGGAGTTGACAAGCTCGAGGAGAAGGGCGTCTTCGGGCACGGGCTCGAGCTGGGTTGTGGCGAAGACTTCCTGAGTCGCGAGGCTGGACGTGCGACGGGCAAAGCCGGTAGCCGCACCCGGGGGCGGAACGATCAGGCCGGAGGAGATTGGCGTTGCGGCGGACGTTGGCGCTGAGTCGGCAGGGCTCGTCGGGAAGGGAAGAGTCGGGCTGACATCAACCACCGGAGAGCTGGTCTCGAGTGCCAGCGCCGGTGCACGGCTCGGAGACTGAGCACCTTCGGCTTGCTGGGCGCTGTAAGGGCTGGTGTTGCGAGTAGATCGAGTCGGCAAAGCAGTCGACGCCGAGCTTCGGCGCACAAGCTTCAATTCGCGCAGTCCACCAGCACCGCCGGCAGCATTTCCAGGCAGGCTGGACACGCTGCTCTTGCGTGAGGAGAGACGTCCATCGGGACTCGTCTCGGTGCGGAGCAGAGCTGGCACGTCAAACAAGCTCTCGGCCTTTGTACGGCGCTCCTTCCGTTCGATGGAACGTGCCTGTGCCTTGAGCTCCGCGAGCTGGTGCTCCAGCTTCTGTCGGGCCTTGAAATCGTCGTTCACTCGGGTGCGGAGTTCCTTGACCTCCGCTCGCAGGTCATCGCTCTCGGTCTGGAAGGCATTCATCGCAGATTCAGTCGACTCGAGTCGAACGGTGAGATCGCGAGAGCGGGCCTCTGCCGCGCTCAGCTGCTCCCGGGTGCGCGTCAGGTTACTGCGGAGCTGTGCCTTGGTCTCGAGGTTAGCGGAGAACCGAACACTGGTCTGCAAGCGACCCTGAAGCTTGTCGACCAAGTCTTCCATTTCATCCTTGGGCTTCTCCGGCTCTGCTCCGGCGACGTCTCGTCGCGTACCGACGCTCAACGGCCGACCCTTGGCTGCCCCCTCCTCGGCCTGAATGCGTTGCCGTACTGGGGGAGGCAGAGTCTTGCGTCGATCTTCGCGGCCGTCCTTACGGAGCTTTGCCATGAGCTGGCGCATGACATTGTGATCCTCGTTGCGATCTTCCCGCTCTCGCTGCAGCATTGCAGCAAGCTGGGCATGTTCTCTTTGCATCTCGCTGAGGGCAGTCAAAAGATCTTCGATTTGACCGTGCAGCTCCTGCTGCTCGCGGAAACCAGGAGTCTGCGGCATGATCGACTCGGCCTTGGACTTCATGCTTAGGCTGTCGGCCATGCTCTCGCGAAGAATGCCATTCGCATCAATATACGACGACTCGGCTTCCGTCGGTGCTGTGGACGCAAGGCTACCGCCGCTCGAAGCACTATCCTCGCTGCTGCCGTTGTCGGTGTTGAGCGTGATGCTCTGCTTGCTGGCAGTCCGCCGGAGGAAGCTAGCCTGGCGTCCAAACAAGCTCAGCCCGCCGCCCTCATTTGACGGTGGTGAAAGGGTCGATAGGCTCGGCTTCGTTGCATGTGCCGTTTGCTTGCTTGGTGTCGATATATGCCCAGGCGCCCAGAGTCGTCCCAAAAATCGCGAAGCCGCAGCCTGCACATCTGGCAAGAAACCCGCGCTCTGGCCGACAGTCTCCGAGGACTTCGTCTCGAAGTCCCGCTCAAGCTCAGCCAGACGTGCGAAAGTGACGATCTCACCGAGGGACGTGAAGTCGTCCACCAACAGGTCTGCATCTCCACCGTAGCAGTCCCAGATCTCGCGTCCTAGCAGCAATTGCATGATCTCCTCGAATTCCGTGCAGCCCAGCATGCGCTCCTCGTGCCGCCGCATCAGGGCGAGGGCAACACGCATGACGGTTTCGTTGGCACCTTCGACGAAGATGACATCGTAGATGCGGAATAGCATCTGCAGAGGGCAGGTGACGGCGAAGCATGAGAGGAACCATTGCGAAAGGTAGGCGGGCTCGACGCCGAGCTCAGAGAGGTGAGCGTGGAGTTTCGGGTGGTGCTGTTTGAGTAAGGATGAGAATTGGAAAATGCGCATGTGGAGTCCAGATAGCGAGGGTAAGAACGACGGACGGAGCGAATAGTGGTCCATAAGCCTGTGAACGCGTTAGCACACGATCCGCCGATTTAGCTCCCATAGACTCCATTGCCCATGAGAGAGGGAAAGCAAAAAATACATACCGTGTGAGCACACAGAACGAGTCCCGCTCGCCCATATTCATCAACAGCGGCCCGACCAAGAATCCCAGTCCCTGACAATACCCGATGTCCTTGTCCTGCAGCGAGAAGCATTTGAGTACGCGGCCGAGCATCTTCTGGCCCTCGCCCTCGGCGTCGCGGAACAGCTCGACGCCGGGGAAGCTGCGGCCGACATCCTTATTGATGATCCCCTCGTAGGGGCTCTTCTCACCGAGGAGCTTCTCGTACGCATCTTCGAGGTCGCCGTCGCGGGCGCCGGAGATGCTGGTCCAGACGACGCCGCGCAGCGGCGGCGGGATGCCCGCGCGGATCTTGGTCGTCGTGAGCGTCGGCAGGCGCGCCGCCGTCGACGGGTAGTCCTGCACCAGCGCGGTCCAGAATTCCAGCTCCGTCATCGGCGGCGGCTCCTCCGGCAGGCCGGAATCCGTGGCGAAGCTGTACCGGATCGACGGCGTCGTCGATTGCGAGACCAGCCGCTTCAGCTGGTTCACGCTCGGCCGCACGCTGTTGGCGCGGGCGCGCGCGACGGCCTTATTCACGGGCGTCTTGGGATCCGCGGTGAACTTGGCGTTCTCGCGCTCCAGCCGGGCGAGCAGGAAGGCAGTCGATTCGTCCTCGGCGCCCTCGGGTAGACTCTTGTCCTC
Source organism: Ramichloridium luteum (assembly GCA_002368545.1). Classification (NCBI taxonomy): domain Eukaryota; kingdom Fungi; phylum Ascomycota; class Dothideomycetes; order Mycosphaerellales; family Dissoconiaceae; genus Ramichloridium; species Ramichloridium luteum. The sequence goes on along the minus strand of MTSC01000033.1, from coordinate 235,161 downwards.
CTTCTCCTGCTCCTCCGTCTTGTCGAGCGCCTGCCAGTTGACCTGTGGGCCATCGGAGCTGTCGGAGCCGTCAGACTCGCGTCGGGGTCCATCGAGATCCCGGAAGCCGTCGATTTCGTCCAGGCTCTCCCGCGGGAGGCTGATCGAGCTGTGTGTGCCATCGATGTCGACCGCGCGGGATCGCGCGTGGGCGCCAAAGTCCAGACTCTCGCGGGCCCACACATCTCGCTCGCCCTCGATGGCCGACATGGGCACCGCGCTCGCAGCCTCCTTGGCGTTGTCGAAGAAGGCATTTTCGCCGCCGCCGGCCGCCCATCGGTTGGCCACGATGTCGAGACTGCTGGGTTTGCGGCGATGACCGATGCCGTTAACGCGCGGCGTGGCGAGGACGTCCTCGACCTGCTTGGCGGAGAGGTGGTCGTAGTCCAGGCTCGACTCGGATAGCGTGATTGAGGTCATGCTGTCCATGGACAGGTGGTGGGCGTCGTTTGGGTCGAGCGGCGAGACTGGCGCGGACGCCCCCTCCTGTTGGGGTGACAGCGAGAGTTGATCAGATTCCAAGGTCTCGTTCGAATTCCGCTTGGAAGAAGGATCAATATACAGCGAGTGCGGGCCCTTCTCCAGCGTGGGCGTGGGAATGTTATCTGTGTCCGGCGTGCTCGACCGAGTCGAGACCCGGTCTGAAATGCTCTCAATATCAATGCTGTCCGTCTCGTCGTCGTGCAACGCGAGGCTCGAAGCGGCAGACTTCCTCGCCTCCACGTCGTGATTGTGTACGCTCTGCCGTGCACTCGACAGATGCTCTCCATGTGATGTGCTGGCGGCGTCAATCTCGTACACTGTGCTTTCTTCCGCAGTTTCCTTCTCATTCTCCTCGTGCGGCACCTTCTGCACCGAGTTCCTCCTCACCACCGAAGACACTCTCTTGTGGTTCGTCGGCTTCGCTGCCACCTCCTGCATTGAAGCCCGCTCCGATGCCAGGTGCATTTCCTCCGAATGCCGCGCGGTGGGCAGTGCCACGGCGACTGCTTCGTGCTGCTCCATTATGCTAATAAATTAATCCTAAAGGTTGTCCGAGACAGTTGTACAACGGCTGAAATATAGGAGAGGCAAGCTCTCCACGCGTCAAGTCAACGGACGCAACGTCGCTAGCATCGTCTGACGGAGAGTCGTGGGCGGGCCGGTAATGTTGTCTTCGAGAGTCGTAGCAATGATGTTGTTGAGCAGACAGTGTACAAGGCCAGGCGATTCCTCCTCTTGAACTGAATCTGTACTTGTGAAAGCTCAATCTCCAAGACTCCTCCAGCGTAGCCTTTTTCGCGACGCGGCTTTCGTGTCCTGAAGGGGTTGCCTGTCGGTACCAATGCGGACAGGAGAACCTCACGAAGGTGGTGGTTCGAGATCTGGATCGAGCCGACCAGCGAACCGACCCAACGTTTCTGTTTCCGTTTCGGCGGTGCGGGCGTTTGCTCGCTCGCTTTTCTGGGGCTGGCGGGCTTGGATATGTGATAATCAGAGCTCTGAGGCGAGGTGTGTGTGAAGCTCGCTCAACCAAACTCCCCAAACACAATCAGTATGTGGTGTGGAGATGTACAAACTCCCGTGCATACTGTGTCGTGGGTATGTATGTAGCAGAGAGGGTAGTGGTGCCAGGAGACGGTTGTGCCAGTGCTCCTCGCCGATCGATGTGCATGTGTGTGTGCCCCCGTGTCTCGAGTCCGCCCGCAAAAGCTGCTTCAGCGGCGCGGGAGAGGCGTTTAGGGTGCACCGGGGGTCCTGCGGGCGAATGTGCGGGCAGGGTGGTGGTGTGTGCGTTGAAGAAGTCACCGTAGGAGGTACCGACACATCCTATACACTTGCACACACACTGCACACGGTGTTGCAGCGAGCCACACACTAACCCCGAACTACAGGTTGGATGGGGGGAGTCGTCGGCGGAGGCGCGAAACGACGCGAAACCGCAGCGCGAATGGTATGAGATTCGCTCAGGCACTTCCGCGTATTGCATTCTCCACCTGGGGATTTAGCGGCGGCGTCGCAGTGAAAAATCTCGCCTGATCTCACCTCGTCGAACGAACGAATGTCCAGTCGTGATCTCCTTCTACGGTGTGCAAGAACTATATTGAACCTTCACCCAACCTCGCAAGCTCATAGGATAAATTCCAGCATTCACCTGCGATATCCAGGGGCGTACACCAGCCAATGTACTGCAGGAGGGAGAGGAACTTATCAACCAAATCTGCTCACGCGCCCCGCTGATTGGCTCGCCGGCAGGTCGCTGGCTCCAGGGGCTAGCTGCTGTGGGCTTTTCGCGTGCTTTTGTCGTGCAGAACGCCAGCGGGCGGGCTTGCAGGGACGCCAGGGGCACGAAACGGCCCTGGGGCTAGAGTTGCGACGGGACTAGGGGCAACGAACGCCCAAAGGTCGAACTCAAGCCCGCTCGTCACGAACAGGTGGGTTCTTCGGTGGCTGTTGAAGAAGTCCTCTGGAGACTTGCAAATAATCTGTAGAATAATTCTCGTCTATGTGACGTTGTTGTCGATCCCGATTCGATCTTCACGCTTCGATCTCGTGCAGCTCTGCGAGGGCGATGTGTGGTAACGATGACAGGAAGCCACGCCATGCCAGCCAAACCTCCCGCTCGCCCAAAACCTGGCCGTTCCAGACTTTCCCGCAAACGCCTGTACCGCTGCCGCTGAGAAGATGTAGCAACAGTCGCCCGCCCAGACGGGGGCCAAGGAGAACAGAGTGCAAAGATCCCCCTCGATCGTGAGCGATTCCTGACGATCCAAATACATCCCTACGTACATGATTTGTAGGACCATACTGGAGTTCCCACTGCCGTTCCCCTTCCTTCAGCCGCAGGCAGAGTGAGTCTTGCAGTTCACTTCCGTGATCCAGTGCTGCTAGCGGTATCCGTCCGCGCGGCGGTCTTCATTTCAAACAGGCCGCCCGCCCGCCCCACCTATCGTTGATCGTCGGTCCTTTCACCACACCCGAAGAGGCGCAAAGGCGCTCGCACGCACGCACGTATGCGGACAGACCACGCGGGAACGAGGAGAGGCGAACGTGATGAAGGTGGCGTGCTCCTGCCGCTGCTCCCGTCACGTTCTCGCACAGCATGCAGAAGGACATGCGGTCCCGAAATCTCGTAGGCGATCTGGCTAGATCTGCACAATGGGCGTACATTGGCAAACTACACACCTACAAAATGCCTCAAACCCACATATATAACTCCTTGACCATCGCGCGCCGCATTGTGTCACAGCATCCGCTCCGATGTGTAACTTAACGTGATCCGCCATTTGCGCCAGTGGCCGGTATCATCCTGACTGGAGGCTGGATGGCTCATAAGACACATTGGCTTCATGGGCATGCGTGCTTGCAGCATTGACTCAATACAGTCTCCGCCAGGGAAAGCCCAGTGAGTGTCAGAGCACGCGCGACGGTTGCACGCGGCTTCGAACTTCAGGGGCACGGCAAGCAGGGCGTGCAAGGCGCGCAACGCAAGCAGTGAGCAAAAGCCGCCGTCGCCCATCGTGTGGCAAAGCCGAACAAACGTTCGTGGAAAGCTCCAACTCAAACCAAGTTGTTGTCGTTCGTTTGCAGAAGCAAAAGCGAGGAACAGACGAATGGAACAGAGTGGCAAGAAGGTCTGGACACGGGTGAGCAGAAGAGTATCGTGAGGATTTACATAGTGATCATACCGCACAGTTGCCCACCACTTCGCGGAGACTTCATCGTTCGTCCCTGGCGACCCATTGTCATCACCACGAACTGACTACTATGAGTATGTAGTACTTTTAGCAGCGAGTCAACGCGGGCGGGAAACCCTCACGGTCCGCTCGCTCGACCGGAGTGGTCGCCGGCTGGCAGAGTGGGTTTGGGATGCGCGCAATCAAGATAACGATCAACGGGATTCGAGTAAAGCTCAGACCCTGACTAGAGCAGTGCAGGACACGGCATTAGGCCATAAGTTATGTGAGGTTAATAGATAGGAGTGTCAAAGACCTGGTGCAGATCCACTATGGCAATGGGCACTTCTATATGCACGATCGATGTGCCTGTCTGGCCAGATTTAGTAACATAGATAGGTACATAGGTGTATTGGTGTAGGAACCATACTGTAAATGTTGACTGACGAGCTGCGTAGACAGGTGCCTGGCGCTTTACTGATCATCCTGGTTCTTGAATAGAAGACAAACACGATCTGCACATTCAGCCAATTAAGTGCCTTTTCATTTCGACCTACGTAAATGACTGTGAACGAGCAAACGCAACACGCAAAAGTGGTATAATCAACCCAAACATGAACCCGACCTGGATGGAGAGCGCAAGAAGCAGTAGCAGCCGAAATGACGGCGCAACAACACAGGTCGTCCGAAAAGAAAAATAGCAGAATGACCACACAGGAACCATCTCGTCGTACCCCTCAGAGGAGAGAACAACTCCGAGAAGGAAAACCAGGAACAAAAAGCGCCTCACGATGCGATCATCGGGTAATCTCTTGTCTTTTTCCCCACAGCCTTGTGTATAGTCAAGTCATGAACATGTGCTTCCTTCATTCTCGTTTCCAGCGTCGATGTGTCTCGTCAATCTTGCTCAATTTTCCCTGCGGCCCATGGTGCTACCGTGGTTCGCCAGCCTATTTGTGAAGCTTCTCCTTGAGCTTACCGAAGAAGCTCAGACGCTTCTTCTTCTCGCCCGATGACGCCTCGGCGCTCTCAGGGGCGGGGGTCGACTTGGCCGAATCCGAGGGCGTGCTACCCTTAAGACGCTCCATGATCGAGTGGCGCTTGTTAGGCGTGCTGCTGGTGCTCTTGTTGCGGGCAGTCGGCGAGCTCGTGGCGTCGGTCGTGGCGTCGGTGGACGAAGGCAGATCGGTCTTGTCGAGCGTGATAGGCGCGATCGGACCGACTTTGCCGAGCTGTGGAGCTCCGTGGGCGCTGACGTTCGGGGCGATGCCGATGTGCTCTGAAGGACCGGTGGAAGTGGTGGCAGCAGTGGTCGTGGGCGCGACGGCAGTGGTGGCCGCAGTCACGACGGGTGCCGGCTCACCAGCAGCCTCGGTGGTGTGAACCTTCTTTAGCAACTCCTTCTCGACATCGCTCTTCTCGTGCACGGCGACGGGGTTGGCAGAAGCTTCCGGTTCGGCGTGTGCCTTCTTCTGCGAGGCGAGGACCTCGGCCGGCACATCGGACGCTGCAGCGGCACCAGTTCCGGCCTCGGCCGTAGGAACCTTCGACAACAGCTCTTTCTCGACGGCGCTCTTCTCAGCAACAGCTGCGGTGTTGGCCGACGCCTCAGGAGCCGCGTGCGCTGCTTCCTGTGAGGCCTTGACCTCCGCTGGAACACCGCCAGTGGAGTTGGAGCTGCTGTTGATGTCGTTGATGCTCTTCTGGACAGACTCGGGAAGCTTGGAAACAGCATCAACGCCAGTGGTCTCCTTCGTCTTTTGGTTCAACAAGGCAGCAGTGCCGGCAGCCGCAGCTCCGAGACCAGCGATGCCTCCAGCAATGGCACCGGTGATGCCACCGTTGCTCTCTTTCTTGTCATCGATCACCGTGGCTTCTTGGCGAGGCTCGATGGGCTGCTTTCCAGCAAGATCGGCGGTAGTGCTGCCAGCACCGGTCGACTGAATTGTGGGTTCACCGCCCGCCAACACACTTGCGTTGTTTCCGACGCCAATGCTTGACTCAGGAATAATGGTCTGCGGTCCAACACCTGCAGCAGCCACAGCGGTCGCTGCCTGCTTGTCAATCGACGAAGTGCTCGGAACGCCATTGAGAGCAGCGGCATCGCTCTTCTCGTAGGACTCTTTATCAAGCTTGACGTTGCTCGTCAGGGTGTGGTCAGTGACCGTCTGGTGGGGCGGCACCGGCTCTCCAGGCGCCAGGGTAATCGGGTTCCCGATGCCCGCCGAGGCCGGGATAGGTGCAACACTGACAGTCTCGTTCAGATCCTTGCTCTTGAGCTCCTCGTCCTCCTTCACATTCGACGTCAAAGTGGCGGCGCTGATTGTGGACGGGTGCGGGACAGCCTCACCAGGCGCAAGCTGGATGGGGTTTCCGGTTCCGGCAGAGGCTGGGATGGGGTTGACGGAGAAGGCTTGCTCTTCTCCCGTGGCCTCGGTCGCGGCCGGGGTTTCCGGGAAAGCGCCAGGCAGGTCTTCCACTGGCTTTTCGAGGGGAACCTGACCGGCGAGCGCGGCGGTGGTAGCACCAGCGCCGGTGCTGTTGATCGTCGAGGGCATGATGTCTTCGGGCGTGATCACGTTGTTCAGGTTTCCTGCAGAGTCGGTGTCGATCTTGTGAGTGGGGTCGTGTTTCCACTCTCCGTCTGCAACGAACTGCACAGCTTGTCAGTCTGAGATCTTGATTATGCAAATTTACCATGGACCAGCACAAAGCAAGCGGAAGATCGGTGTAGCAGGCGCAAAGAGGTCAGCAGATCATCGCCGATGGTCTGCCTGAAAATGCCAGATGCGACGTGCTCTTTGCTCAATGGTTACCCGTTCCGCGACATCGACCAAGCCAGCCGTGCTGTCATGAAGAGGAAGGAGTAATCTGCGATCGCGCCTACCTTGTAGAGGATGTTCTCGCCGGTGGTTGGCAGTGCGATGGTCTTGGAGAAGACGCTGCCTTCTTTGTCGAGCTTGTGAGTATGACCGCTCCAGTTGTCAAAAGTGCCAGTTACGTAGACAGTGTCGGCGGGGTGTTCCCTAGATGAAGGACGTTGCCCAGCGAGTCAGCTCCTGGCCGTCTTATTATACTCCGGTGGTGTGGTGCGCGATAGGAACAATTAGACAGCACATCCACATTCCAGCCTCCTCCTGTGGTGACGGCACGCGAACGGACCCCGCAGTTGCGAGCCGTGCGTGGGAGTGTTGCTAACGCCTCAGGCGTTCGACCAGGCAGTCGCATTCACTGGTTGGCTCGTTGTGGAGGGAGGCTGGTGCGCCGGTCGCGAAGGCAAAGCTGGCGGGTGGATTGAAGCGTTGGCACTCACCATCGGAAGGTGTAGCTACCCATGGCTCTGCGCTGCTATATCTAGAACGAGCTCGGGCAGCGATAACCGGAGACGCGGCAAGGGAAGTTGAATATATGATATACAAGGTGTACAATGTGTCCTGAGCTGTATAGAGCAGATGCGCGCGCGTGTAGAAGGTAAGACAGGCCTGAGATGTGCAGTGTGTGGGAGCTCGTGCAAAGATGACGAAGGGCAGGAAGCTGCAGTGTCCGCGTTTGTTTTGCTTTGCAAGCCAGCACGGCTCAAGCACACCGACAGCTCAGTGCCTTTCTGGGCGCCGCAATGATGTAAGAGCGCGACGCCTCGACGCTTCGAACGGTAGCACAGCGGCCGAGTCTCGCGCGGGATCTGAGGACGAGCAAGGCAATGCAACCGGTGACACACCGACCACTAGTACAGCAGGGGTCTCGTCAACTAGGGGTATTAAGTTGTTCTGCGTGCTGTGCAAACCAATGAATTGCGTTCGCATTGCGCTCTTGCAGAGGTGCCGCCCAGATTTGACTGCACATCGGAGCAGGAGCGGCTGTTGACAGCAACTGTGATGACGGTCACCAATGCCCGCGTGCGGGCGAGCCATCTCCCAGCCCGGCTGAACTAGAGCGTTCCGAAATGAGCGGCTACTTCGCTAGCACCCAGGCTGACAGGCCATTGAGGTCATGTGCGTGCCAGCGACGTGGGCGATGTGGAATTGGTCTGGCAGAGACATTGTCCAGATGCTCTCAGGCTTTCCTCGCGCTTCGATGGGGAAGCTGAATGGTCTGCTTTGTCAGTGTGGCTTCATGAGTGGCGCGGACTATCAAGCACCACTTGACGGGCAAAGGATAGGGATTGTGGCTAGAATCACAGTCTTGCAGAAGCAAACTGTGATCATTTCCAGCCCACGAGCAATGGCGTGATATTCAGCATTGAATGACTTGTGGTCAAGCCCACTATCGAGTATCTTACAACCCAACTTCGCTTCCACTGTCTGCACTTCTACAGTCCACCAAGTGAAGGAGCTCAATGATGTTGGCAGAGCCATCACTAGTCAGTCGTAAGGTGATTTGAGCACGAACTAGGTGACTGGGCCAAACATTGCTTCATTAGTGCCTGCATAAATCAGTATGCTGATCAAGTGCGAACGCAAGTGAGATACCGCCGTTGGGTGTTTGTCCTTTTGCCTGTGCTGCTGGTCGCGGCTTGAAATGCGACCCAGCTTCTACCCCGCATCGCCCTGCAAGCAATGTGACGGGACTTTCCGCAGCACCTCATTATCTGGTCCACTCATGGTTTTGGAAGGATTGACGACATGCGAGGGTCAATGTATAGATGTGTCCCAGCTGGGATCATGGAATAATGGAGTGGCGACGTGCATGCTGGTTGGCCATTCCGAGGGAGACTTTGTGGTGGTGACATGCACACCTATTCATATGATAGAATGACGCTGTTGGTCACACCCAGCAGTGATCGACTTCGGCGGGACTTCTAGAAGCCAGACCACAGGTACAGAGGTGATCGCCTCCCACTCCCCCGCGATGACCGACCAGCTTCAGCGTCACCTCCCAAGAGCTGGCAGTCAAGCTTCACACCACTCGTAGGGCTCTCAGTGCCGCGATCCTAGGGATGGCAATATAGGTTGCCCTGCCACTGCTTGATTTGAGCGTTTATGCTAACAACGAGATGATGAAGTGTGTATGGCGAGCCACGTCAATGGACAAATTCACGGTTAGCCCAGGACGATAAGGCGGCCAAGTCAGGCATTGATCTGTCAATTGTGTTGGACGACCCCAGCTGCATTGACCACCTATGCCCGCCTCGAAAGTCAGAATCCGCCCTTCATCACCGCTTTTGCTGTCCCGCTCAAACTTACCTACACGCCGTGCGGTCTAAACTGCGTACCTGTTGTTTCATCCTTGCCAACATTCATACTCCACCACTCCACCTCGACCCCACCTCAGCCGTTTACGTTTCTTCTGCCCATTATCCCTGCTCCCGTCGTGGCACCCACCTCTGCCGCTGAACAGCTATCCTCACCGCCAACCAGAAAGTCAACCGTGAGGCCGCCGCTTCGCTTGTGCGGGCGTCTATTGCGCGCCCGGTGCCGCACCTATTCCGAACAGCGAACAAAGCAAGCAACCTTCTCCGATCCGAGCACGTCTCGCGTACTATTGCCACTTAAATGTCGTTACCAAGCGATTACACCAACGAGATCAACGCGCTGAATCGCGAGATCATCAAACAGCAACCCTCCGACATCCTTCAGTTCTGTGCCGACTTCTTCCAACGTCGACTGTCGTCTCAACGCCACGAGTTCGTTCTTTCCCAACGCCATTCGAGCCAGCCTGGCATAGCCGAGAGCAACTTCCCCGGTAGCAACCCATTTGGCTCGCCGCCCGCACCTTCTCATACTGGTAGTGTCAGCAGCATGCGTCCGGTCGCAGAAGAGGAGGAACATGACCTCGCGTCACCCACACAAACCTCATTCCCCTCCAGCATAACAAGCCCTCTCGCTGGTGCTCGTTCGCCGTTCCAATCAGGTGCTCCAGACGATACCAGCGCCGCGACAGGCACCTTTGGCAACTTTGGCTTCGGTGCCAGCGCTGGAGCTCGCTCAAACCCGCCCGCCGCTGCCTCTGCCGGTGCCAGCAACATGGACCAATCTTTCCCGAACAACTACAACTTGGGCCGCCGAACTTCAGTTTCGGCCGAATCACTGGCTCCGGCTGCTGGAGATGACAGCAGCTGGAAGGCTCCCAGCTACCCCAAGACCAACGAACAGCTCGCCCGCCTGCGCGAGGCCGTCTCCCACAACTTCCTCTTTTCTCACCTGGACGACGAGCAGGCCACACAGGTTTTGGGTGCTCTCCAGGAACGCAAGGTTCCGGCCAAGGATGTGCGCGTCATCGTGCAGGGCGATGCCGGTGACTACTTCTATGTCGTCGAGCAAGGCAGCTTCGACATCTATGTCTCGTCTACGGGCAAGGCTGAGGCTGGCCCGAACGGATTGGGCAAGAAGGTCGCCGTGTCTGGACCAGGAACCTCGTTCGGTGAACTTGCGCTCATGTACAACGCACCTCGCGCGGCGACCGTAGTCAGCACGGAGCCGAGCACCTTGTGGCAACTCGACCGCGTCACCTTCCGCCGCATTCTCATGGACTCGGCCTTCCAGCGCCGCCGACTGTACGAGTCTTTCCTCGAGGAGGTCCCTCTCCTCTCCACCCTCACACCCTACGAACGCAGCAAGATCGCCGATGCTCTCGAGACTACGAAGCACCCGGCCGGCAGCACGATTATCAAAGAGGGCGACGTCGGTGACAAATTCTTCATCCTCGAGTCTGGAACTGCGGAGGCTGTCATCCGCGGCCGCAATGCGCCAGTCAAGCAGTACAAGGTTGGCGATTATTTCGGTGAACTCGCTCTACTTGAGGACAAGCCACGTGCCGCGAGTGTGGTTAGCAAGACTGAGGTCAAGGTCGCGACGTTGGGCAAAGACGGTTTCCAGCGCCTGCTCGGCCCGGTGGAGAGCATCATGCGCCGGGATGATCCCCGCAAGTACGAGGATAGCGTCGATCCGTTGAAGTAGGCGGAGTCTATGGAATCATTCAAATGCGGTTTCTTCAAGCTCTGAGCCGTGGGAGTCGGCTTCTGCGCGGCCAGTCGATGCACTGCTCTCGCCCTCTCACGAGCGTGTAGTCGATCTGCACGTTCAGTACGACTATTGACAACTCTCCTCCGCAAAGGGCTTATCATGACTGTCGCGATGCATGGACTACGAGGGGAAGACCTATCATCATCCAGCAACGCGCTGCAGTCTTCTCGGTACAGAGGGTGGGAAAAGATGCGCTCCAGTACGCAGGGTTTCTCGCACAGACACACTCCACACAGGTCTAATGGGGGGAAAGAAGACATGGTTTTAGAAAGATATGGCGTTTTGCTGCTGTACTCGTGGTACGATTTTACGAATGAGCTTCCTGGATAGGTTTATGTAGCAGGCTTCTTGTCGCTCGCTAAAGTATCCAATACCTTGATACCGAAAACAATTGCGCATACTACAATTGTCTGGCTTTTCCGTACTAAATTCTCCTGGTGATTGTGGATGCATCATTGTGGTACTTGATATGTTGTTGGACACTTCAAAACTTGCGCCCAGTGACTTTCTGTGATAGCTGTTCAGGATTGGAAGATATAAGCATCATCGCAACAACTCACCACATAGCAGTCCATGACCGCCTTGAACTCCTTCGCACACATATCCTTCTGCACATTCTGATATTTCGACGCAATGCAAACACCATACGCAGCCGACTGCAGTGCGAGAATCATCATCAGCATCAGCGAGCGTCATCGCCACACCAAGCCTCAAAAGGGCGAGAGGGCGGATGCCATCCATCAAACATACCTCCATCGAGCACTTCGCCGCCGCCTCGGCGAACTTCTCAATCGGACGCGTCTTGCCGGGCATGATGCGTGCCCTCTTCTGCTCTTCAATATCAGTCTGCTCACGAGCGCACGGGCGAGAAGCACCACTCAAAAGCTCATTGGCATGGGAATGATGGAATGCAGCGGTATTCGACTGGCTGCCGTGCGCCCGCTGCAGCGGCGCTAAGAAACCCCAAGCTTGCTGCGCGCCCGCCCGCCCGCAAACGGCAGCGGCAAGCCACCACCACCACCACCACCACGACGCAACGCCAACAAACGCGTTTCCTCCGACTTCAGTCGCGTTGGCGTTGGGTGTGCGATTTGGATTCCCGTCCCATCTATTCCCCGACAGCGCCCCTCCGGACGGATCTCGACAGCACCGAACACGGACCGGGGAGATTCTTCAGCAGGAATAAACATACTCATTCATCCCCAAGGCATTCCTGGACGCGACGACTACGAGACTGTATACTATGCACGATTGAAATCCTTTTGGGGGATCTTGCGACAATTACCGGAGCTCGGCGCGCGCCCGACTTCAGCAATAATACTTCTCATCACACAAATGCGCGACTGCTGCCGCTGCACCCGATGACCCGGCTGTATTCGAAGCGCAAGCGGCGAAAATCCAGTTTCCGATTCACTACATGAACGAAACGTTGAATGAATGGCCCCGCGAGACGGAACCATCAGATGAAGGTATGTCTGTTATTTCAGCATGACGATGACGATGAATTCGAGGAAGAAAAAGCAGAAAAATAACGAAGAAGACGAAGAAGAAGAAGAAGAAGAAGAAGAAGAAATAATTTCAGCAAAAGCAAAACCCACCTTCTCAGGCCTCTCCCTCAACTCATTCAATCCTACTCACCTCCACGCCACAGAAATCAACATCCTCTACGACATCATCCGCGAAGCCTCGAAGATCCCGGAAGCGCCTTACCAGGCCTTCTTCGAAGCGTACGAGCAGTATTTCGCGCGCCACGGGCTCGATCCGTCCCACGACAATGTCGTCTACCGGCTCGGCGTGCGCGTCGTGAAGCCGGCGCGCCGCGCCTACCGCGTCGGCCGCCCGACCGACCTCGAACCCTACCTCGCTGGCTTCCTTGAGGCGAACAATATCACCTGTGTCGAGCCGACGGAGGATGGTCGGGAGGATTACGAGGGCGCGAGCGGGTATGGCGATGGTGGTGACGATGATGCTGCGACCGGCGAGCTGACGCGGTCGATGCGGGCGGCGAGGATCTCGGCGCGGGGTGGTCGGCCTGCGCCGCGGCGGCGACGTGCGTCCGAGAGTGAGGCCCAGGTGGAGGAATCCTGGCTGGAAGGGCATTCGAAGCCGTTGCTGCCGCTGGTCGAGCAGAGTTCTCCGCAAGGCCTTTTGAGGCTACCACCTCGGAGAGGGAGGAATCGCGGTGTGAGGAATCGCGCACGATCGACCAGCAGCCATGGCACGCGCCGACGATTCGAAGTGGCCGCAAAGCATACTCACCACGTAAACCCGTCAACTGGCAATGCGTCAGAGGAGGAAGATGCCCCCAACCAGACACTCTTATTTCAGCCGCCGTACTCTCAGCTAGTCGAGAACGCCGAAGCGTTCTTCGCCACGACCGAACTACGATGTGCCAGACGCTGCCTTCGGACATGGCTCGACAAAGCCTTAACCCTGCAGACTACACGTCGCGAAGACTACCAGCGCGCGGCCTTCCACGACAAGCGCATGCTCGTCCGTCAATCCCTCGTGGTCCTCTCAGAACACGTCAAAAACATGCGCGTGGAGCGCGAGCGCCTCGCCCAACTCGACGCCGTCCTAGCCTATCTCGTCCGCAAACGGAACCTGATCATCCTCGCCAAGGCATTCTCACACTGGGACGAATCCGCCAAGCACCAGGAACGCGTGACGAGCCTGGCGCAGATGCACATGCTGAAGATCAAGTACTTCAACCAGTGGCGCCGGATCGCGGTGCAGAATGCCGAGCGGGCGCGCACGATTTTGACGCGCAAGTATATCAAGCTCTGGCGCGATCGGACTGCGCGGCGACTCCTAGATTCCGAGAGGGCTGACGCGCGGTACGAAGAGGCGTTGATGATGAAGTGTTACAAGCGGTGGTTCTTCAGCTTCTGTGATCGCAGGGTCGAGGGCGTACATGAACGGCGGTTTGAACTGAGTCTGCTGAGGAAGTGGCAGGCACAGCTGCACACTATTCGCGAGCATGAACAGCAAGCGGTGCAGAGACGGAATCAAAGTCTCCTGCGGACGATTTTTCACGCCTTGAAGACGCGCTTGGAGCAGCGCAATGCTTTGGCTCAACGTGCGCAGGCGCATTACGACCATGTTCAGGAATCGAACTGCCTCGCCATCCTGCGTGGGCAGGCCGAACTGCAGCCTCGCGCGAGACAACTGGCAGTGATCTTGGATACCAACCTCAAGATGAAAGCGTTGCGCGTCTGGCATCTGCAACTCGAGCTATCCCAACAAGCGGCCGAAGTCGATCGCAAGCGGGTCTTGCAGTCTGCATTGACGAGCTGGAATGACTCGCTCCGCTGCAACACGTTGGTACGCCAGATCGATCAACGTCTGGTGGCGGAGTACATGTACAAGTGGGTCGTGAAGCGTCGTCTGATCAAAGCCCTGCGGGACAGGAATACCAAGCTCGTCTCATCTGCACTGACGGCTTGGGTCGCTCGCTCGCGACAGGCGAGGTGGACGCTCGAGGATGCAGAGGCGGAGTTCTATGCCCGACAAGATCAACGACGCCTACGTACTAGTCTCCGCCAACTCCACGCTGCATTGCGGCAACGAGAAGCGGATCAACAGGCTGCTGTCGAGTTTCGAAACGCTCGCGCCTTGCCATATTCGCTCGAGCAATGGCGGAGTCGCGCGGAACACGTCCAACGATTGAATAAGTGGGCCACCGATGCCCGGTTCTACTGTCTAGCGACGAAGTCATTGCAGGTCTGGAAGGACCAGACTCGCGAACACCAACAACAGCGGCGCCGCGACGCTTATCGACACATCCGCGCGCGCGTCAAGATAAGACTCGTGAGGTCCTGTTTCGCGACCTGGCGATCGCGCGCAGCGAAGATCGGCGCCATGCAGGCGCAGGCGGATTCGCTGACGCATTCACGCGTGGTCAAGATCGGCACAACCGCGTTTGACAACATGCGGGAGCGCAGTGCGCGGCATGTCGAGGATCATCTACTTGCGACGTCGATCGACCAGCGAAGGCTGTTGACTTCGGCTTTGGCTGCGCTCCGACAGAACCATGGTCAATTGGTCGAGTTGGACAGTTGGGCGGCGGAATTTCATCATGAATCGGACCTCGCGCTGCTCGCGAGCTGGGTGAAGAAACTGCAATGGGCCTCGTTCACCTACGCGCGACAGTCGGAAAATGCCGAAGCGCTATTGGCACGCAACCGCGACCAACACATGCGCCAGATGCTGAAGCACTGGGCCCATCAAGCCCTCTCTCGCCAACGACAGAAGACCGAAGCCGCGATCGAGCCCAGCCACGACGCAGAGAGTCCCAGCCTTCGTCCCGCGAGTCGGCGCGCAGCGGCACGATCCTCCGACTTCAGACCCAACGCCTTCGCCAGCAGTCCGCCCGAGATCTATCGACAAACACCCAAGAGCGCCGTACCCGCATATCTACGCACCCACGGCACACCGCGCCGGACGGCACGCTTCCGTCCCCTGCCGATGCCCGCGCAGGCCACGCCCATGGCCTTTGATCGCGCCTACTATGTCACCACGCCGGCTCCACTGGTCTCGTTGGCTACAACGACGGCAGCGGAGGACCTCGGTGAGGCGGGCGATGTCTTCGACGCGTTGACGCCGCAGATTACGCCGTTTGCGCGGAAGCTGCGTGCGGGTGGAGTGACGCCAACGGCGCCGCCGCCCACCACCACCGCCGCCGCCGCCGCCGTGGGAACAGCAGCATCAGCGCCAGCACCACTGTCTGCGCTGCGGACGAGTGTTCTCGGGCGCTCGGTAGGCTTCGTGGGCACAGGCAAGAGCGTGCGGTTCGCGCCCGCTTCGAGCAGGTTTTCTCGTGAGGGAGGACGACGACCCTGATGCTTTTACGACACGAGTGTGGAAATCTAGACTTTTGGGTTTTGAGGGGCGGGATGTGGAGATTGTCCGCTTGGTTGTCGCACTGTAGGAATAGATATTGATATGTGTGGCTCCACATCGAAGTGGTTATTACGTTCTCGACTGCATCAACCACGTATGTGGAGCGCGCCCTCGAACCCATTGGGTGAAGATCCTCATCTCGCGCAGCCTTCGTCATCGATCGCAGGGATATGACATAAGCGGGGAGCCTCTGAAATCCAGGGCCAGCTCCACTGAGAGACTCCTCCTCCGTACTCCTCCAGCAAAAAGCTTCAGGTGGCCAAAGATCTGCTATCACTAGTCATTGACCAGTGGAGGTGGAAAAGTTTCGATCGCAGCCATACAGCTGCCATGATGACTCTTAGTGAGACCCTGTTCGTCGCTACCTGTGCTAAGTTACCTGTGCAGATCCCATTGGATTGCTGCGGGCGGACCGGACTGGTTCATGCAACCGCCCACGGCCGGCCGACCGCTCGCCTGTGCCCCGCATTACGCTAGACCTGGTGCGGCGGCCAGGCGTGCCAGGGTCATCGACTATGGTCATCGATCGAGAGGCGGTATTGTTGCCGTCATGGCTCGAGAGCCCATGAATGGGGAGCACCGTCAGAGCTCAACGAAGGGAAGGAGCTCTGAAGATCTTTAAAGGTGGGATGATGCTGGGGGTGGTGTAATTGTATATCATGGCTGTAGGCCCCGCTGTTCTTCCTTCTAATATCCGTGAATCTTTCTATCGACCACGCCAAAACAATATATCAACCTATTCCATCAAACACAACCAAGTTCAAACAATCTCACCATGTCTCAAGACGCCAGCAAGTCCAACACCATGGCCGAGCCCGTCGGTCGCACTTCCACCAGCAGCACTCGTGCCTCGCTCGAGAAGACCACCAGCAACACCAGCACTGCCACCGACCAGAACGGTCGACGGGTACGTTGCCTCTTCAATCGTTTGGTCAAAACAAAAGCCCTTCGATCACTAACCATCGTCCACAGTCATCTGCCGGTCTCTTCAACAACCTCCATCAGTACAAGCGTGGCAGCGAGGACTACCAACAGCGCCGCGCGAGCCACGCCGACCAGATGCCGTCGTCGGGTATTCTTGGCGGCTGGTTCAACTCGACCTTCCGTGGCATGCCTAAGCCGGAGTAAGACGATTGCCATTGATCAAAAGTCACGGTGTCAAGGCGTTGCGAATAGGCGAACAAGATTGGGAAAGGAATATCCATGATGAAGATTGACGGCCATCAAATGTACTTTCTACTTCGATTGTGTCATTATTGAATTGGAATTTTGAATTCATGCCGTATTCACACGCGTCGTCCGTCCGCACCCTGTCCTTGTCTACCATCTAGACCTTGAGTAACCTCAACAGCAGTCGGATGTCTTTCACATCGGCCTCTTCCTCCGCAACCGCGCCTTCCGTCTTGGCAGAGGCCTCCTCCTTGACTACGCCGTGGCTCGCCGCCTTTACAAATGTCGCGCTTTGGTGCGCAAACATCTCCTCTACCTGCTTCTCATTCTCCGCTCGCGTCGACTCGGCATCGGTTGCAGCCGCAGCCTCACCGTCTGCGGCAGCCGGAGCGAGCACTGAATACAGCACCTTGACGTCGTCCGTCGGCACGAGCCCGGCACGCTTGCGCAGCCGCTGGATGCGGTTGAGGACTTCACGCGCCAGCCCTTCCTGCGCGAGCTCCGGGTAAGCGAAGGCGTCGAGCAGGACCATGACGTCGCCGTCGGCTTTGGGCTCGAAGTTCTTGTTGTCGTCGCTCTGCTTGAGGCCGCGCTGCACGCGCAGGTCCTCGGCGCTGAGCTGGTGACCCTCGACCGTGAGCGTCTGGGTGTCGAGGAACGTGCGGATTTCGGCTGCGGAGAGCTTGGGCAGCGCGGCGCGGATCTTGCTGGCGTCCTTCTTGAATTTCATGCCCAGGTTCTTGACGTCCGCCTGCACGGTATACTCGACGCCGTACTGGCTCTCCTCGTTCGTGAGCACGAGGTCGCGCACGTTGAGCTCCTCTGTGACGTAGCGCTCGAGCAGCTTGACGTCGTCGAGGAATTGTTGGTCTTGATGCAACACCACGAGGGTCTTCAGAGGGGTTTTAAGGGAGACGGTCCGCTTGTCACGGCAGTACCGACCCAACTCAATGACCTTCTGCATTCGACCAACTTGCCTCTCGACAACAGGATCGAAAAGTTCCTGTCGCACTGTCGGGAATTTGAGGAAGTGTACACTCCGCACATCAGTGCCCTTCGTCAATGACTCCGGCAGGTGCGGTGCCAATCGTTGGAAGATGTTGTCGCTCAGGAAGGGAATAAATGGTGCCAGCGCCCGCACCAGTGTGTAGAGAACTTCGTACAGGGTGTTGAGAGCATGAAGCGTGTCTGATTTGCTTCCCTCTTCCTCCTCAGCTGCGCCATTTGCTTCAGCAGCAGTCGCCTTGCTTGCTCCAGAAGGAGCTTGTCCCTTCAGACGGTTGCGGTTGAAGCGAATGTACCAATTTGTTACATCTTCGACCATCTTCAGTAGTCGGGGCACGACGGTGTACAATCGGTAGCCCTCCATTTCTTGGTTAACATATTGAAGTAATGACTGCGTAGCCGCCAGGACCCATCGATCCATTATGTTGTGGTTTGACTTTTGTAAATCTGGGTCAAAAATGAAGTCTTCGCCATGATTCTTCTTGAAAAGCGCTGCTTGCTGCGCGAAGAAGTTGTACGAGTTCCAAAGCGGCAGAAGCACGTTGGAGACGATCTGCTTGACTCCAGTCTCAGAGAAACGAAGAGGCTCGCCACGGACCACTGGCGAGTCGATGAGGTACAGGCGAAGTGCGTCTGAGCCGTACCGATCGATAACCAGCATCGGATCGGGGAAGTTCTTCAGCGACTTTGACATCTTCTTGCCATCTTCTGCAAGTACAATGCCATTGACGACGCAGTTTTGGTAAGGGAATGTCTGGAACAGATGCGTGCCGAGGACCGAAAGCGTGTAGAACCAGCCACGAGTCTGATCAAGACCCTCAGCGATGAAGTCGCCCGGGTACTTCACGAAGAGATCCTTGCCCGGGCCTTCCGTTCGCGAGAGACCTGAGTCAGGATTTGTGGCGTCGAATCCTGGATAGCTGAACGGATAGTGTGAAGAGGCATATGGCATTGATCCTGACTCAAACCAGCAGTCGAACACCTCATCGACTCGCTTGAGCGTTCCCTTCCCTTGTTGTGATGGGATAGTGATTTGATCCACAGAATCGCGGTGCAGGTCTTTGATTTCTCCTTCAAATCCTGACAACTTCTTCAATTCGGCGACCGATGAAACACAGACAACTTCTTTCATGTCTTCAGAAACCCAAAGCGGCAACGGTGTACCCCAGTATCGATTTCTGCTAACATTCCAGTCTCTTGCAGATCCAAGCCATTGATGGAAACGACCTGTTTTCACCATGGATGGCACCCAGTGAGTCTTCTCAAGATTCTCTAGGAGTTGTGGCACAGAGTTCTCAACCTTAATGAACCAACTCGCGACTGCTCGCTGGATCAGGGGGGTCTTCGATCGTGGGCAAAAGGGGTATCTGTGAGTGATCTGAGACTTTCTGACCATTCTTCCAAGACCCTCTAGATGCTTGATAATATTCTTGTCCGCGGCCTTCACATGCTGTCCCTCGAAATCTGGTACCTCCTTTGTGTACTCTCCACCAGCATTCAGGGGATTCGGAGGCTGACGCTCGGCAGTGATGACGCCTTCACGCCAAGAGATGTTGTAATCGTCCTCACCGAAGGCCGGCGCTTGGTGAACAATGCCCACGCCCTCGTCTTGCTTCACGTAAAGGTCAAGGAGTACCTTGAACCCTGAGTCCTTGAAGCTGTCGTAGAAGTAGTTGAAGAGAGGCTGGTACCTCCAACCGCCCAAGTCTGACCCCTTAATCTTGAGTGGCAGAAGCTTGAATTTGTCCTTGGCCTTCTTCGGATCCTTGTAAAGGACCTTCAACCCTGCCTCGAGCATGATGTATGTTTTGGCAGTCTCATTGTCGTGGACCACGATGTACTCATAATCTGGATGGGCGCAAAGCGCAATGTTGCTCGGAAGTGTCCATGGCGTCGTTGTCCATGCGACGAAGTTGAGTTCACCACCTGCCGCCTTTAACGCCTCTTCCACTTTGGATCGCACGGTTTCCGGTTGCTGCTCCGGAGGAAGCACTGGGAAGGAGACGGTGACTGCTGGATCCTGGACATCACGGTATTCCTCACTGGCCTCGCTCTTCGACAGTGGCGTGTTCAGGGCTGTCGAGTAGGGAAGGACTCTTGCGCCGTGGTATACCAAGCCTTTACGGTACAATTGCGCAAATACCCACCAACACGTCTCCATGAAAGTAGGGTCCATGGTCTTGTAATCGCGATCGAAGTCGATCCACCGACCTACCCGCCCGATAACTTTCCTCCATTCATTCGCATAGGTGAGAACAACCTCCCGGCAGCGTCTGTTGTACTCTTTGATGCCAATCTTCTCCACAGCAGCCTTCCCTCGAACGCCCAGCTCTTCTTGTAATTGCTTGTCGATGATTTGCTCGATCGGCACACCGTGCGTGTCCCAACCAAATCGACGTTCGACGTATCGACCCTTCATCGACCAATACCGAGGAATGATGTCTTTAATGGTGGAGGCGAGCAAGTGGCCGTAATGCGGAGTACCCGTCGCGAATGGCGGACCGTCGTAGAACACGTAAGGTTTCTCATCTTTGGTCAATTCGAGTTGTCGGTGGAAAGCATTGATCGCAGTCCATTGCTCGAGAACTCGCTCCTCTTCTTTCGGGAAATTGATGGAACCCATGGTGGGCCAACGCTGCAGTGGCACGATATGATGATGTCGTGGAGCGACTCAAACTCCACACAACTGGCCTCGTAAGAAGAGGTGCCTCTCTCGAATCCAGCGACTGGAAGTTTCCAGCAAGATCAACCCAGGCAACCGATAACTTACTGAGAAAGATCCTTGCCAAGAGTTCACGAAAGAGTCACATCAGTACCTTGAACTTTGGTGGGGCTTGTTTGGAGGGGGTAAACCCTGCATCTGGTTTAGGGTTATGTGCATTAGGGTTACGCTTCATTCAATATGCTAACAACTATTTGAATGTTCTAATGAAACATTTTCCTTGATACGCACTTTCCGTTCTACGATTGTGATACCGAGCCTATGCTCATTTTGAAGTCTGAGATGCTGGAATACCTTGGCTAGTCAAAAGGCTTCAGGTATTATTACCATGCATACATGGACTACGCCCGAACACTCAGTGTAGAATACTAACAACCTGCCTGTCTTGGAATTCTCCGTATTCATTGCCCGGTTTATACCAATACTTGAGTTATCATGGGATGAACGTCACAATCGAAGTTCAACATTGGAGAAATTGATACTAAGTCTTGACGAAACGGAGATTTACGAGTATGCCCAGCTAGACTCCAAGACCCACCATTGGACCCAACAATCACACATGTGGTTGCTCAACACTTCATCATTGGCTCTCGAAAGCCTCGACGAAGAATTTGCGACTGACCAGGGCTACGCCATTCTCTCGCATACATGGGCCACCGGCAGAAGCGCCTCCGATGAAGTACTCTTCCAAGACGTACACGACCGATACTCAACGAGCCTCGACTCAGCAAAACACAAAAAAGGATGGCAGAAAGTCCAGCATCTGTGTGATCAAGCCAGGACCGAGGGCTTACCTTATGCATGGCTCGATACTTGTTGCATCGACAAGACCTCGAGTGCTGAGCTTTCCGAGGCCATCAACTCAATGTATCGATGGTACACGAAGGCAAGGAAATGCTACGCCTTCTTGCAGGACGTCAGAGAATGGCAAGAAGAAGTATTAGGCGGGTCCGACGACCAGCGTGATTCAACATTCAGCAGAAGCAGATGGTTTACTCGGGGATGGACTCTTCAGGAATTGATCGCTCCTCCAGAAGTCTACTTCTTCGATGAACAGTGGAGACGCATAGGCACCAGAACAAGCATGGCTCAAGAAATCGAAAGCATCACTGGCATTCCGATGGAACATGTCAATCGCAATCAAGGCTTGAGACACTGCCCAGCAGCCCAGAAGCTGTCATGGGCTGCAAGACGACAGACCACACGCCCGGAAGACCGCGCCTATAGTCTGCTTGGCCTGTTCGAAGTGAACATGCCTTTGCTATATGGAGAGGGCGAGGGAAATGCTTTCATGCGTTTACAAATGGAAATTCTTCGGACGAGCCATGACCTCTCTTTACTATTGTGGGTTCGCGAGTCGTATATGTTTCCCAGCACGCTTCTGCTACCACAATCCGTCTCGGCATTCGCCAGTTGCGGAAGAATAGAAAGGTGCTTCTCGTTCGAAGAGGATCCTCTATCTCTGATCGTGGAGATATCCAGGACATCTCCGCTCCAATTGCGTGTTCGCCTACCGACGGTGCGACTTGATGCCGACCATATGCTTGCTGTCATCGGCTATCGCATTCGAGGAGACAACTCGGGCCCTCTAGCCATGAAGCTGGACATGGTTCGCACGACTGAAGGGGAGTTTGCCTGCAAATGTAAAGGTCCTGTCAAGTATGAACCCATCACAGTTTCTTACCTTGAGACCGCGAATGTGGAAATGTTCAAATTATGTGCACGTATGCCTGACACGATCGCTTCGGCCCCAGGCTATCCCTGGGTAGAACTGGACCCGTGGTGCAAGGTCCATCTACAGCTGGTCGAGTCTCATGATGGAGGCGAAAGTGGCCGCTGGCTCCGCTCGGAAACGAACTCGGGACTCCTTCATTTCAGTGGTCGCTCTCACGGTCAAGTAGCGCAACTTGATCTCCGCTACGAAAACTCGAGTATTGTTTCAATATTATTCAAACACGTGCAAATTGAAGGAATGCTTCCGATCAGGTACTGCAAAATTCATCAGTCCACCAATGGTCAAAATCTTGAGCCCGGCCAATGGCTTCTAGTCGACAGGTGCAGGTTTCACGTTGGAACAGACGCTAGCTGCGTGATCAGCGACATAAAATTGCCTGATGAAAAGCAACTTGAAATCGGTTACTACACCGTCCACAGCCGGCGATTTGGTTATTGGCATCTTTTCATCCGCCATGCCGGAACGGACGAGCGGAACAGATATGCCAATCGTAGCTGAGTCTTCCCTTCAAGGCGCGGCCACAAGACGGGAAACGGTCACCAGGAAGGAAATAATCATGAAACCGAAAGTTGTGGATGGAGTGGAGATCATTGTTGAGGCGATGACTGGACGACCGCGCGATCAGATCCTCAAATCGACCACAAATGCCACGAGATAACGAGGCGCTATTAATGTCCAGCGCGGGTATCATTAGGTATGTGGCGGGTCTTTGGAAGCAAAGGGAAGATCAGGTCTTCGCATTAATGCCATGAGTCGTCGCCAAAATCCTCATAATCGAGCTGGTAGTCTTCAACGACACCACACTTCATTCTAGAGCATGCCTCCACAATCTTGTCCACCTCCTTCCGATAATCTGGGCGACAGTCATCGCCAAAAACGAGCTCGACAGACTGCAGGCGTGGAAGTCGTTGGGGCTGGACCTCTGCGAAGCGGTGAAAGATCCTTTGTATCGTTTGTACATGATGTTCTTTGTCAGCGCGAGAGTACAGCCGCAGAGTGGCGAGGCTTTCCGGGAGGTATTCTGCGATTGAACGAGGTTCCTGGTTGGTTTGCCAGACGAAGAATTCGAGTGACAGTTTCAGTTCTCGGAGTTGCCGGAAGTCAACGAGATCACCTGTGCCAGGGCAGACCGGAACGTCCCGACTGTGAAGTAAGAGATCGAGAGACTCGATCGAATGACCACTGTGATGCTTTACCGCTTCTGCGAAACTGTACATATCCCAGGGATCATCAAGGTCGGTTCGGGCCTGATCGCCCGTGACGCGTCGGCTCGGAACAGAAACTTCACCATGTACATAGTTCAGCGTCCTTAAGTTTGGCATGTGGCGGAGGAGGAAAGCGATCGCTTTAGCATCCAGGCGGACTTTATTCAAGCTTAAACGCTCCATTCGATGCCCAAAGCAGAGCTCTGTTGCTGATGGAATTTCCAGAGGCTTGGTGCGTCTTTGCCTTTGATACATATTTTCGGTGACAGCGAACGTTCGAAGCTCCGGAAGGGTCAAAAACAGGAGGTGATCGGCCAGGCACGGGAGATGGACGACCTCCAGCTGCACCAGTCCGGAGCATGCTGATGAACGCACACTTGTTGACTGTTGAGCACGGCGGATCAATGTGGCGATCAATTTCTCCGAGGAGTCAGACGTTTCCCAGCACCATGGAAGTTTGAGCTCTTTCACGTTCGTGAGCAATGAGAGTAGGAACGCGATCGCGTTCTGGGAGTACGTGGGAAGCCTTTCGGGATTTCTGGTCAACTGTCGTCCCATTTCTTCATAGTATGATTTTGGATCCAACCCGGCATCGTCTAAGGCGGACGAGGTCGAAAATAGTTGAAAGAGAGCTGGGTTTTCAGGCTCCCAAGATGGGCGGTTAATGTCCAAGCTATCTGAGGACAAGTCAATCTCATGGATGCATTGAGCCGCTCTCGGATTCCCCGCAAGCACCTCGAGCGCGTCGAGAGATGACATAGGGTTCGAAATGTGAGCTACTTCCTTGCGCATGATTTCGTTATCTTTGTACTCTGGGTGTCCTCCTGAGTGCTGCTTGAGCGACGTCTGACAGTAGTATCGGCTGCCATACAGCGGTGCCCGAAAGCCACGCAAGATCGATGGTTGCGCGCTGATGCATTGTTTGAATGTTACTGATTCGATATATCTCATTTGAAATGCTGATGATGCAGGTGCATTGAAAGGGAGATCAACGGATCGCTGAACTTGACTACCCACTCATGAATTGATGACGCGCGTCAATGCGCTGTTACAGGTTCTCCGGGCACGCACGAGATTCGAGCATTGATCGCAGTTGGCCATATGTAAGTTATGAACCGCTAGCGCAGATACGGAGTAGTGGAGATGAAGCGATAACTTCCCACAGATTCAGAATAATGATGGATGGAGGTACCTACTGTGCTACTGTAGGGGCCGTATGCGGCTCTGTGAGGGCAGCCGTCACGCGGGGCACACGACAGCGACGTCGGGACCTGTGGCGTCAGAGCTGGAGTCATTAAATTTTGAGTGGAGTAGAGGATTCTGACGGCATTTTCACATTGCATACTCTCACACACCCCCTCTCTACGATCCCTGAGCAATCGAATAGTCAGGATGGCAAAAGGCGGAAACAGCAAAAAGGAAGCAGGTCAGGCTCGAAAAGCTGAAGCCGCAGCTGGGAAAAAGGCGGCTGAGAACGCAAAGGCGGCGGCTGCAGAGGACAAGCAATGGCAGAAGGGCGCCAAGGATAACAGCAAAGCGTATGTACTCGTCCAGTGACGACCTTTTCTCGAGGCTAACCCCATCGTCGCAGAGACGCAGCGGCGGCAAAGGCAGCTGAAGCTGCGCGGAAGAAGGCCGAGAAGGAGGCGCTGATGAAGGAGGAGGAGGCATCGCTACCGAGCAAAGCGAGCAAATCTAAAGCCGCGCCGAAGAAGACACGAGGACTCGATCTGTCTGCCTTCGACGAACCTTCGTCGTCGAAGAAGGAGGCGACACTGAACGCTACGGGTATCGACAACGCGCTCGATGCGCTGTCGCTCACCGAGAACGGCAACAACGATAAGATCGATCGTCATCCGGAGCGGCGGTTCAAGGCGGCATACGCGGCATACGAGGAGCGGCGGCTGGACGAGATGAAAGATGAGAAGGGCCTGCGGCGGCAGCAGAAGATCGATCAGATCCGGAAGGAGTTCGAGAAGCACCCGGATAACCCCTTCAACCAGGTGGCGGGAACGTACAACATGTCGAAGGAGGAGATGAAGGAGCTGAAGGAGGGCGAGCGCGCACGTAAGGAGGGCCTCCTTACGGGGTCGTGAGAGATCTGGACAGGATTATACTAGGCTACAATTTGCTGGATGTCGGAAAACCTGGATGAGCCCCTGTCGTTATACATGGAAGGTATGAGGCGATGGTGAGATGATTCAATGGAAATACCCTCTTTATGATTGTCATCAAACGTGTACGGCATCATCAGACCTTCTGGGTGGGACGTCAATGTGAAATGTACTGGTGTGTGAAGCCTTGTGTAGCTAGCGGACGACTTGGTTGTTCGCGAGATGGCCAGGTCCATGCACAACTACCAAACACAAGCTGTCCACAATCGGAGCCGTGGCCGTTGGGATTTCTGCTAAGGTAATATTATAAGCCATTGACGTTTAGCCGTTGAAAGGGCGCAAAAACGGATGCGATGTCCGATTTGTGATGCGGAGCAATCATGTGAGATCTCTCACTGCTGAAAGGAACCTGATTGAAGGCACCGGCAATCCAGCTAGGGGCAGTTTGTGCAACATTGAGGGATGACTATGCCGAAGCCATCGCTCGTGACGGCGGCACGGGACGCCTCGACCAGATTTGGGCATCCTGCACTCTGCTAGACTGCCCGTGAAAATGGTTCGGTGGCACGCGATTGGTACGGATAGGACCCATGACGAAGAGGTCTCAGGTTGGATACGATCTGGACCTTTGCTGCGCCGTGGGCGGCATGCATCGAATCCTCTGTGGGGACATGATGCATGCGAGGTTGGTGTACAGTAGTTCTTCAGGACTGACTATGTACACACCCCTGAACCATCGCGTAGAGAATTGCGATGCCAGCCAGGGGTGAGTCAATTTCGAGAACTCGCGGGTAGACACCCATCTTATACACCCGGCCCGTCCGATGCAAGGGACCTTCCAATGTTGCTTTGTGCAACATCATTCTTGACCTCACCTGCTCAGATCTCACTTGCCATAGATGATCGCGCCGTTTCGTGTATCAAGGATCGCCTGGACCAAAAGGCAATTGGCAATTTCGGATTTACCCCGAAAGTTTAACAGCAGTCGGCGAATGTGCCGATGCGGCACATGCGAATGTGGACACCCATACGAAGCAGTCGAATTTTCTTCCGCCCTGTCGCATAGTCGTGCATCCGGGATGCGTTGTCGCAGTCGCCGCCACGTGCACTACCACAGGCCATGTCTCGTCGGGGCGGTTATGGGTGGCAATGTGCGCAGAGAATCGCATGCAGAGGGTGGTCATTCACCAAACCGCCTGTGCTGTGGTGCTTAGCGTTGCAGCAGCTTCGGTTGCCCCACGCAACTTTTCCTCCCAGGGCGCTTATCGTGAAGGCTAGAGGCTGAAAGCGGGCAGCGCCATACCGCCGAACAAGGGACTGCCGGTAGAACGAGAACTTCCATACGAACCAGTCTCGTGGGGCAGTTGCTGGGCGCAGCTTGTTCTACCTTCCAGATGCGGTGGTGGAAGCTGGAGTGTCATGGCGATAACTTACGTGTTTTCGTAGCTGGTTGATCCGTGCCCGCCCTCACGAGCAGCCCTGGCCATTTGATGTATCCAGAACGGGCGCTCGTTTCTGATGTCCCTCCACCCAAGGGCCTTGGTCCGAAGCCTATTTGAGGCCCCGCGCCGGCGGGTATGCGAGGCTAAAGCAGTGAGCCCTGAGCTATCGGCACGAATTTGGTCGCGTTCGCGTTCCCTCCAAGCAGCGGCGGCATCTGGCCGGGTGTGCTCGAACTGAAATCACCCGCAGGAAACAGATAGTGAAGGAGGAGGTCTCTCGGAGTGGGCTGCGTGCGCACGATCCCCAAAGCTATAGTCCCACAACGACCGACTGCTTCGAATCTTGTTTGTGCACGCGGTTGCCTTGTCCATCTTCACATTCGCTTCTCGTTGTGCGCGCGTTTCTGGTCCGTGGTCCGCTAGACGTTGTTGCGACATTCACACAGCTCTTCTTGTATGTCGCTGTCCTAGCTTGATCGGAAACCCCGCCCGCGCGCTGGTCGCCAGGTCCTTGCAAACTTGTTGCGCGCCCACAGGACCCTGCGACCACCACAATGGCCAACGACGAGAAGTACCGCGAAGACGAGCCCGAGTCCGCCAGCGAGGACGAGCCTTCCGAGGTCTGCGAGGACGACCGATGTGACGGCCCGACGCCGCCGGTCTGGCACTGTGTTGATTGCGACAGCTCCTACTGCAGGTAATTACTCCTCCCGAGCAGCCGGTCGCGCCTGCTGCTTTCGCCTCACCGCCAAGCACTGACACCTCTGGTATAGCGCATGTTGGCCGCTCCAGGGACCGCACAGGCCCAAGAAGAAGGGTCGCGATGGCGTGCCGCACGAGAAAACAAATCCGCACGTCGTCAAGCGGTTGAAAGCGATTCTTCACCCAAGCCGGAACCCTGATGAGATCCAGAAGCTCCACGAGGATGACGAGTCAACAAAATGGTTCGGTGTCGCCCGCGACCTTACTGGTCGCCCACAGTTCGAAGACTTTGGCCGATATGCCTCACTCATGTCGAGCATTTCGCCGATCGAGAGCATGGGAAATCGCTACCCGCAACTAGTATCATTCATTGGCGTCACGAACGCCGGTAAATCAACCTTGATCAAAATGCTGGTCAATCACGATGCGCAGGCCGCTACCACGGAAAGCGGCGCCCTTTTCCCCTCGCCCGTTGTCGGAAGCATCGTGAACGACACTCTTCCAACGTCCGGAGACGTCCACTTGTACGCTGATCCTGCAACTCACGCCGAGCAGCTTCCCATTCTCTACGCTGATTGTGAAGGTTTCGAGGGTGGCGAGCGTGTGCCCCTAGGCGCTCGTTCGCGGAGACGGGCGAATTCAGACCCGGAGAAGAAAGACCCTACCAAGGCTGGCTTCGTACATGCTCGTGCCATCGAGTGGGCTAATACCGAAGAGTCACGTCAACGAGAGTACGCCGTGACGGCCCTCTACCCTCGTCTCCTTTACACTTTCTCCGACTGCGTCGTGTTTGTGCTTCGTAATCCAAAGACTTTCCAGTCGGCCGTGCTTACGAAGCTTCTGGATTGGGGTGTCAGCTCATTGGAGAAGTCGATCAACCAGCCCGCCCTGCCACACTGCATTGTTGCCTTGAACGGAACTGATCCGGCTGTCGACGAGCGGGAGTGGGATATCAATTATGCCACGCAAAGCTTGCTCTCGTCGGTCAAGGGCGCTCTCGACTACGTGGAGGGTGTGCCTCGTTTCCGGGAGCTGGCAGACCACTGGCGAAATCTCGGAAAGCACATATACTCTGTGGAGGACCTGATCTTGCGCTACTACAGCTCATTCAAAGTTATCCGTATTCCGAGCAAGCCGCGGTACATGACGATTAACGAGCAGATTGGAAAGCTTCATGACACGATCAAGGCCAATTGCGAGGAGTCATTTCGGGCGAAAAGGCGAGCTCGCATGCTTACGAACGCAGACGAACTTAACACATATCTGCAGAGCGGCTTCGACCACTTCACCCAGCATTTAGACGTCCCCTTCAACTTCATGCAAATCTCACTCCTCCGAAATCCAATCCCAAACGACTTCGGCGGGCACATCCTTCAGCTTTGTACAACAATCAGCTCCCAACAACCAAACCATCAACCTGGAAGGGTCGCTTGGATGTTTGAGAAACTGAGTGTCATGCTGGCATCCTGCGTGTTGCTAGATTGTGCCCGCTTCCGCAAAGGCAGAGTCGACGAACTCTTCACTAACTACGAGAAGTTCTTCGACTGGGCTATGGGCGAGTATTTGGAAATGCACTATCCCTGTTCGTACGTCAGCGCTGACGGTACGCGACAATGTATGCTTGTTAAGGCTCGCCATCAACCGAAGGGTCACCAGGACGAGAAGGGTATCATTGCTGCTGGTGACTACCAAGCTGGCTTTGACAAAGACTTCCTCCAGTCGTGGAAGGCGCATTTGCGATCGGCGATCGGCAGCATCCAGCGAGACTTCCAGTATGAGCTTGAGCAGGCGTCGCAAAGCGACGAGGTGCAGACAATTCCCGAGGAGCGCATTGCCCTGGATCTTCATATCGAGTACATCAACAACTTCTTCGAAGCTGTAGGGCCGGCGTCGTCGATTTGCAGTCACGCGACGTGCTTCTGCTGCCTCATGGACGTTCCCGAGCACCCGCTTCCCTGTGGCCACGTCATCTGCACGGCTTGTATCAAGGCATATGGTAAGCAGCAAAAGTCCTCGGTGGTGGTATCATGCTGTCCCCTGCATCGGGAGTCGACCAAATGGGCAACTCCGACAACAATCAAGTTCAAGCCCACCGGTGCTGGTGTGCGTGTTCTTGCCCTCGATGGAGGTGGTATTCGTGGTATCGTTCAGCTCGAGGTCTTGCGATCGATGGAGAAGACTCTGGGCAACCACCTTCCGATCCAATCTTTCTTCGACCTGATCGTGGGAACTGGAACCGGAGGTTTGATTGGTGTGGCGCTCTCGATGAGAGACCGGTCCATCGACTCCTGCATTGATATGTTCTCTGTGCTCTGCGACCACGCCTACACGCCGCGTCTGAGCGGCGCACTGCCAATCATCAGCCACCTTGCGCAGGTGCTTGGCTCAGGACCCAAATACAAGACGAAACCTTTGCATGCAGCGCTCAAGACGGCATTCACCGAGGAAAGCGATCTGTTCGGATCAAGTGACAAGTTCCGTTCTGGCACCAGAGTTGCTTTGACATCGACAAGTGCTACTGGGCGGGAGACAATGCTCCTGGCCAGCTACCGGCGACCGGAAGATTTCCTGCCAGCATATAAATTTGAGCGCCCGCACGAGCCTGACTTGGAGTGAGATCTAAGATAACAATACGAATTGAAATCATACTGACATCTGTGTTCTAGGTTGAAGGTTTGGGAGAGTGTGGCTGCGACCATGTCCCATCCTGGATTGTTCCGGCCATTCGTCTACCACAGCAAGACGTTCCTGGACGGCGGTTTGCGCTGTCCGAATCCGGCGTTCATCGCGGACCGCGAGCGACGTCTCATTTGGCCCGACGTCGGCGAGCCTGATTTATTCCTCTCCCTCGGCACCGGCCAGAACCGTATTACTATTCTTCAAAAGCTTTCAGATCGGCCAAAGGATGGCGTTCCGGACACGATCATCCCGCCAGCAGGGCAAACTCCGAAGAAATCATCGGGCAGATGGCGCGCCCGTAGGATTGATGATGTCCTCGATGCAGAGGTCCAGTGGGCTGACTTCAGGGCCTATGCTGTGCGAGAGCGGTCGGAAGCGAAAGGTCGACGCTTCATCCGTTTCAATCCTGACCTCGACAAAGAGCCGCCAGCACACGACAGCAAGCATGAGCTTGAACATCTCCAAGCCATTGTACGCAAGAGATTGCAGACAGCGCACAGAATGGCTGCGCTGCGCAATGTCGCACACCGTTTGGTAGCATCGTCCTTCTACCTCGATCTGCAATCAAAAGCCACGCAAGAGAAGAGCGAGCAAGTCTGCTCGGGCTCCATCGCTTGTCGTTTCGAAGATGGCAGCGCTGAGATGAGCGCACTCGGAAAGATTCTGCAAGATCGTCGTGTTGATGGGTTCGAGCCTTTCTTCTTGGTCCGACCTGACCAAGATGCCAACACTGCCACCTTCCGAGTCGTCATCAACAACGAAGTCATACGGTGCATGATCGACAAGTCCGTCTTTGGGTTGCCGAATATCTATATCCCGCTCAGGGACGAAGGCAAAGCAACGACCATCAACCTCTTCTTGTCGTCGCACGATGGCTTGGAGCCGGACGGATTCCCCATCAGCGGCTTCCCCCGCGTGCTTCTGGGCGAGAAGCAGGTCCAGAACCCTCGTCGCCCTGTGCGGTCGAGCTCGGAGCAAACTTTACGCAATGGCCGGCACTTGAGGTCACCATCGATGGACGGAGATTCGATCTCTTTGAACGGTGGTTCTACTGCCATCAGTCGTGCTAGTAGCAGCGAAGATTCCTGGCAGGATACCCAAGCGAAGATGTCGGCATACATGCAAAGGTCAGGCGCACCGAAAATGTCACTCGCCGACCTCATTGCGCAACAACAGATTTCCGAAAATGGACAGCGGAATCGAACGAACCGCTTCTGGACATACATTGGCAACAATCACATGGCGCAGCACCCGGAGCTCTACAGTCCCGAGGAGCTTTCTAAGTTCGCAACGAGTACAGGTAGCCCTCGACCGACTGAACTGCCAACACCTATGGATGAGGGTCGGCCCTGGTCTCCTGACTCGATCGGCACCGGAACATACTACGGCCCTCAGGAGCTGGAGGCCAACGACAAGGCCACGCGTGAGCTTCAATCACAGCAGCACTACGAGATGGCTCGTGAGCATGCCAGATCACACCCCAGCATCTCATCCGTTACGGCTGTGAGTCCGCCATCGCGGAGCAGCTCGCTGATGTCGCAGCCTCGGCCGCCGACGGCTCCTGACGGCCGTCCGCGCGAGGTCGTCCCCAGCACTTGCGAAACCGAATTCGAAGAGGAAACAGACACCTTCTCCACCTACAGCGCGGAAGAGGTCCGAGTGGCACAAGCAAGCCCTATGGTGCAGGTACGCAATTCCATCGACTCTGTCTTGAGTTATTACCACCCTCGCGCTCCACAGTAGCGGGGCTGAAGTCCGTATCTTCTGTTCTCGGCGCGCATGCAGTCAAGATAATCTAAAGCTAACGATGTGAGCTAGCTTCCGCCCCCGTACATGAACCGCGACAGGGGCTTCGATCCCTCACTTGAGGATGCTCTGCAGACAGCCTTGCCTGACAAGAAGTAAGTTCCACAATACCCATCTGCCGTGAGCATGCTCGGTGAACTATGGACTGACATGTCAACCCTACAGCACCTTTGCGCAACTCAACACCTGGTTATCCTCCCAGCGGAGTAACAGCAACCTTGCCCGTACCAGAGCAGACCGGCTGAAGTCTGTACAGGAAGAGGCTGGCGAGTGATGTGTGGACTTGTGTGAGAGATGAATTTGTTTCACAAGCGAACGAAACGAACATCATGACCGGCATGAGCATATTTGACATGGAGTTGCGTGGAGCAATGCGTTTGGTGACTTGACACATACCCAGGAGGCGAGCATTTGAATTAGATTGATGAGTTTTGGGGATTCGTGAATCTTGGACCGAGCAATCCCAATGCGGGCAAAGCTCCGGTATGCATTCTATACGCGACAATGAAGTCATTCAAATAAGAACAACGGACAGTTCGGCGTCAGAGGTTTGTCATGGCTGTCACACTCTAGATGAAGTGACGTTGTATATGCGTTCACCGTGCTCTGCGAAACCGCGTCGCACCGGCCTCACACTCCCAGTATCATTCAGTCCAAGGATAGAGGCCATCGTGTGTATCTCAAATCCATTTACTGCAAGCCTATACCGTCAGTTCTGTCCATCCTATTATCGTCCACATCATCGACCGTTATGCTCGTCAAACTCCTTAAAACTCCACGCTCGCTAATTTAGCAATCATGCATCTTTAATCCCATGTCATTCACGCACCACACAACCAGCTCATCTGGGTCGAGAATATGGCGCGAGAGGCACCTGTGGTGGCGGCGTCCGTCCCCGACTCCGCCGGCGCTCCTTCTTCCGATGGTCCCGTTCAACACTGTCCCGGCGCACCTTCAGCTGCCGCGACTGCGCAACTTCCCTGCCGCCGACCGCACCCCCGCCACCGCCGCCGAAGGTCGGATCCCGCACCGCCGGATCCCGGTCGCTGGGCAGGTCGAAGATGACGAGGCTGAAGTAGTAGTCCATGATCTCCGGGTACTTGAGGCACGAGGCGCGCCAGGCTTCATCGACGCCGGCCTTGAGCATCTGCTCTGCGCGCAGCATGTCAGCGCGCACCTGCTGCAATTGGCTCGGCGCGAGTGGCGGCGCGCCGTTGTACCGGTGGTAGAGCGTGTAGTAGGGCTGCGACTGCAGGTGTGCGTGATAGCGCTCGATCTGCAGCGCGCGCATTTCGTGGAAGGTCTTGACGACTTGGTTGCGGGCTTGATTCGTCACCCATTCGCTGTCGCACGATTAGCCATGTGTCCGTGTATAAGGCATATCCGTACTTTGTGTTACATGGCCGCCCGGGATCGGCATGTGGGACGCATGACAAGGAGGAGTTCTTACCGAATAGCATTAAAACCCGACCACTTCTGCATCGCTTGGTTGAGTGCGATCTCTAATCGCTCGCCTTCGTGTGGACATTCTGGATATGGTGGTGCCCCGCAGATGGCACAGCTTGCTTCCACCTCGGGCGTGGCCATGACGATTCCGGGCATTGATGTCGACCGTTTAGCGATCGCCCTGGTCTCCAGAGGGGCAAGAATTGTTCTCTTGGGAAGTGACGTCGTAGATACTACGGCCAGAAGGATTGCGCCCCACTGAGTTGGATTATGAAGTATGTTTTTGCATGCTCAGTATGCTCAATATTGTGTCGCACAGGTAAGCTGACGCCTCGCAAACTTATGCGGAGAACGCAAGGGACTTCAAAATGAGACTTGTCAGGAACATGACGACGACAGCACTTGCGAGAAGCAGGACTACATCAACAAAATCATTCCCCAGCGATATGGCTATGCTGGCCGAGTGGGACGTGCGAACTACTGCACTGCTAGCAAAGTGCGTGACAACGATCAACTTCGGCCACGAAGCGGGCATCGGCGGGCTGCAGGTGGGCATCGGTCTGGGCTTTGCCGATTGGCCGGATGACGCCTTCCTGGGCACGCATGCGTTGGCGCGTTTTGGGTACCACTTTTGCTGCTTGCCTGCCGTGCCTGCCCATCGCCCTGATATACAATAATCTGATGTCTCTTGCGCGTTCCTGACGATAACCAGAAAGATTGGGCATCGACGGACGACCGGAGATTTTTGCGATTGTGCCGTGCGCTCATGCCAAATCGCTGCATACGCACTGTTGAAGAATCCAGGGAACATTCCGGCACCTTATATGAGGTTCGTCCATTCAGCGAAACCTTGTGCCATGCGTTTACCCAGGCAAATATGGACTACGATCATTAGAGCCTCTAGACAATCGCAAGTAAAGCCTTTCCAGTATGGTGCGTCGTTAGTGTGGTTGAAAATGGTCGGGGTGTTTAATAACGCTCAAGGTCTTGTAACATGACCGACAGCACTACTGCAGCAAGTCGCTCCCATCCCATGATGCAGACTCTCTGGCCAGTAAAAGTGCCTGCGGAGTAAAGGCGTCTTCACCTCCCGTTGGATCAGCAAAGAAGAAGTCTTTCGGCACTCCTTCGATGAACCGGGGTATTTTCGCTAGTAGTAGGGCGTTGGGAAGAGCTTGCCAAACGAAGGAATCTGCTCTAATAGGTGGCATGGAAGACACGGTCATCCATGCGCCTCGACCGAGAAGCGCAATAGGCTCTCATGTGCAAGTCGCCTCAGCGAAATGGTTGGTAGAGATAAGTCGGACGGCGAAAATCTCGTGCTTTCGAGCCAATCGACGCTCCATTTCAAGGTTTGGCTCGAACTCGAGAACGCGTTGGGTTGGCAGCTGCACTTTCGGTGATGTCGACGACCTCGATGGCGTCTGCAGGCTTATCAGCGATGCGTCGACGTTTCTGTTTGCCTCGATCTTCGGGTTGCGTGTCTTGCTCGGACCACTTCTTGAGGATCGCATCTTCGTCCAAATTCTCGAGAGAATGGAAAGACGCATGGTGCCCACAACCATCACATTCAAAGCTCGTTGCTGCCTGGGTAATGTCAGCGATGGTTTAAGAATGCGTCCGAATGCGTAGAAGTACCTTGACAGGATGAAGCATGAATCTCAGGCACGGGCAGGAGGATATGAGCGAAATCTTATGGTTGCAGCGACCGCGGGGCGGCTTGTAATCCATTGCAGCCCAGACGCTGTTGGCGGCAGCGTACTGTGCCATACTGATTCTGCTCGGCGGGAGCACCAACCAAAGGTTTTCATTTGGGTCTTCTCAGATGTGATAGTCATGCTCATCTCATCGCATTGCGACCGACGCGGCACAACTGTCTAGAACTGTGCGCGCGGGCTGTCATGAAGGGAGCACGGGGAGCAAGCGCAACTTTGACGCGCGATCACATGATCCCGCTTCATGCTCATTCACAGATCGAAGTCCCCATTCATCATATTGCTTCTCCTTCATTTGTATCTAGTCCTATCAACATCAACGGATACGAAGAACGCACGACTCAAAATGCCGAAGTTCTTCTGCGACTACTGTGATGTGTACCTCACGCACGACTCGATGAGTGTTCGGAAGGCGCACAACAGTGGAAGAAATCACTTGCGCAATGTGGTAGAGTACTACCAACAAATCGGCCACGAGAAGGCGCAGTCTGTCATCGATAGCATCACAAACAGCTATGCAGCTGAAGGGCAAACAATGCCAACTCCTGCTGGCCTCAGCGCGCCCGGATTCCCGCCACCAGGAGGAATGCCAAACTTCCCTCCACCAATGCCAGGTGTTGGAGCTGGCATGCCGCCAGGTATGCCTCCAATGCCACCTGGGTTCCCACCACCTATGCCAGGCGGTCGAGGCATGCCGCCTCTTCCTCCAGGATTCCCTCCGCCACCTAACGGGTTTCCACCGGGATTCAATCCGTCCGCCATGCCGCCCTTCCCGCCATCACACGGTATGCCTGGTGCGGCAGGGTCACCACCGAACAATATGCCATTCGCTGCGCCGCCACCTGCATTCCAGTCTGGAATGCCGCCAGCAAACTTCCAAGCGCCTGGTGGCCCGAGTCCGGTAGCTGGGCATGGCATGAGCGCGCCACCTGGTGTGCGAGGCCCGCCTGGCGGCCGTCGCGACTAAGTCATGCACCACAATGAAAGAGTGCGTCTCAATAAAAGAGACAGTAAGCAAGACATGGGCCTACTTGAAGTGTACAAGGACACCAAACAGCTTCAGCATCAAGCTCTTCAGAGCTGTTGGAAGGGTGTACTTCATTTAGGAGCCGAGAATACTAAGGCGGGGACAACAAAATCAAGCCTCAAGCCTCAATTCTTCCTCAGCGGCGCGCATGCGCAGGTCACTGTTCTGAGGCCATTGTTGGCTTTCAAACTGGTGGATAGCGCGATCACAAAGCACTGCAGACTTGCCTTGCTCGAGCTATGCACGTGATGTACATGCGCCTTCGAAGCTTCCGAACTAGGAGCTAGCGGGCAGAACCCGCAAATCTTGGCACCCAAATTCCCACACACTGTTTGCAGATCAGGAACTGCTTGACAACTCCTCAAAACTTCACAACATTTGAAGAGTTACCACATCACATCACAATGACTGAGCAACTTGTCCTCCGCGGTACCCTTGAGGGCCACTCTGGCTGGGTCACCAGCTTGGCTACCTCTCTCGAGAACCCCAACATGCTCCTATCCGGTTCTCGCGACAAGACCCTCATCATCTGGAACTTGACCCGCGATGAGACGAGCTACGGCTACCCGAAGCGTTCGCTCCACGGACACTCGCACATCGTCTCTGACTGCGTGATCTCCTCTGACGGCGCCTATGCTCTGTCGTCGTCGTGGGACAAGACTCTCCGCCTGTGGGAGCTTTCCACCGGCCAGACCACTCGTCGCTTTGTCGGCCACACCAACGATGTTCTCTCGGTCTCCTTCTCTGCCGACAACCGTCAGATTGTCTCGGGCTCGCGTGACCGCACCATCAAGCTGTGGAACACCCTCGGTGACTGCAAGTACACTATTACCGACAAGGGCCACACCGAGTGGGTCTCGTGCGTGCGCTTCTCGCCCAACCCCCAGAACCCTGTCATCGTCTCCGCTGGCTGGGACAAGTTCGTCAAGGTATGTATACCATTTCTTCACAC
This sequence comes from Ramichloridium luteum, assembly GCA_002368545.1. Classification (NCBI taxonomy): domain Eukaryota; kingdom Fungi; phylum Ascomycota; class Dothideomycetes; order Mycosphaerellales; family Dissoconiaceae; genus Ramichloridium; species Ramichloridium luteum. The sequence goes on along the minus strand of MTSC01000033.1, from coordinate 197,882 downwards.
CAGTGTTCACATGATGCTTCACAAAGTATTTGCTACTTCAGAGCCTGCGGGCCATGAGACACACTTTGCCTTCACCGGCGCACTGAATGTGCTGCTATTTATTCTGCTGCAAGCGCGCTCATGAAGATTGTCGATTTACTGACCAAAACATAGGTCTGGGAGCTCTCCACCTGCCGTCTGCAGACAGACCACATCGGCCACACTGGTTACATCAACACCGTCACCATCTCGCCCGATGGATCCCTCTGCGCTTCCGGTGGCAAGGACGGTACCACCATGCTCTGGGACCTGAACGAGTCCAAGCACCTCTACTCGCTCAGTGCCGGTGACGAGATCCACGCCCTTGTCTTCTCGCCCAACCGCTACTGGCTGTGCGCTGCCACTGCCAAGGAGATCGTCATCTTCGACCTGGAGAAGAAGAGCAAGGTTGATGAGCTCCGCCCCGAGTTCCTCGAGGTTGGCGGCAAGGCCCGCGAGCCAGAGTGTGTCTCTCTCGCCTGGTCCGCTGACGGCCAGACCCTTTTCGCCGGTTACACCGATAACAAGATCCGTGCCTGGGGTGTCATGTCCCGTGCTTAAGCGCGCTGCCAATAGCGTGTAGCACGCATTCTGAGAGCGGCACGATGATGCGCGATACGAGGATGACTGGTCAGTACATGACTAGAAGATCTCCGATGAAAGGTCGCTGCGGTGCACGTGTCTAGATAGCGATGAAACTATTTCCTTTGTCTTCTTCACCTTGTCCATGAGTGTTTCTCTTTCTCATTGTCGTCCCAGGTCTTGGTGCACTTTACCTTCGAGTAGTATTGCGAACCACAGGTAACCGGTCATGTAACAATTCGCATCGGAGCTCAAGGGGCATCGGTGATACTGATGTATGTGGAAATTGAAAAGAATCAATGTAGCAAACACAGCTTAATTTTGGAATATTGCCAAGATGAAACACGCATTTTAGATATTCTCTGGTCAAAGTGTCATGGTGGCAGTTCCTCAGTAGGAGGCAACTCGCGAATGAAGCAGGGTAGCACTCTGTAGTAATAAACAAACACCTAGAAGCCATGGCAGAACCATCGCCTCTTGTAAAGGGAAGGCATGAACAAAGCTAGTTGGTTATTCCGAGTGCGTCCGGAATCCAACGCCACTCAACACCATCGATTATCAATCGCATCATCGTGATTTACCATTCAAATTCACCCTGACCCTTGTGGAACACCCAGTCTTTGCCATCCACGATCATGACACCATCCTTGAGCGTGCACTTCCACTTGTTCTTGACGCGCTGGACCTTGTCGTATGTACAGAGGATCGCGTCGCCTTCATCTTCGTCGTCATCGCCCATGTTGCCTTGAGCGTCCTCGTCGGAATCATCCAGATCTGAATTGATTGCATTCTCGTCGTCCTCGTCCTTCACAGCTTTCTCGTCGTCATCATCATCCTCACCATCCATTTGTGGAATCGATGGCATTTGGGAGGAACTCTTCGATGACGAGGCCTTGCCATTCGCGCCTTTCCGAGCGCGACGCTTTTTGTTTCTGACTAACGACTGCTGCTTCAATGGCAACATGAGGCCATTCTTGAACTCTTCTGACATTTTTGCAATTCGGTCATGCATCATGTTGTCAGCATGCTGCATCTGATCGGCAGTTGCTGCTCGTCGTTCAGCGAGCATTGTTCGCCATTGTTGTAGGTCATCATCGGCACCGTCCGTTTGGCTGTAGTTGGGCTGATCGTTCTCCACCTTGATTCGAGGTTGCGCGGGTGCGGGCGCAGCTGCTGGCGACTGTGTCTGTTGTTGCTGCTGCAATACCTGTTGCTGACGTTGCATAGCGTGTGCTTGTTGCTGCTGAAACTGTTGTTGGGCAAGGCTACCTTGAGGGAGGTGGTTTCCGGCCGGGAGCTGCAAGCCTTGGGGGCGTGCCTGCTGACCAGGAAGTGCAAGGCCACCTCTCGGCATGGCGTTGCCATACTGTTGCTGCACTAGCTGCTGGGCCCGAGCAAGTCCACCTTGAGTTGGTGGTACGCCATTCTGTGGATATGCGCCGGTTGGCAGGCCATGATATTGCTGTTCTGTGCCAGGTTCCGGTTTGATGCGAGGAGCGCCGTTGGTGCCCCCGGTCTGCGACTGATCATACTGCGGGTAGCTCCCTTGAGGCATGCCGTTTGCTGCATTGGCAGGCATTGCTGGTGCAGCTGCCGGAGGCTGCTGGACCGGAGCCGGCTTTGGATCCCATGGCATCTGGGCCACGCCTCGGGCCGACAGTTTTGCTTGCCATTCCTAAACAACAAAGTAAGCTTTCTCTTCGAATAATAAGCATCTCTTTTTCGGGCAGCATGGTCAAAGGTATGACAGTATATGTAGCACATGTTATAAGTATGTTGCACGTGATAGATGAGTCAGGTGGGGCTAGTGAAAATGGTTGGGCTGGCGGGTATAAAGCTGGCAGGCCAAAAGAGAGCGAAGGCCCAGCGCCTTTCCGATCCTCAAGCCCCGCTTTTCCCGCTCACTCTCTTTTTGTGCGCTCGCCTCCCTGGCCCAACAGTTCCGGCAGCAGAACATCGTCGTCATCGAGGCATCGCGTCCATATTCGCACGGCGCAATCTTTCGACCTTGCCGATGACACCCTTGTGGGTTGCACGTTCCGTGGAGTGCATTTCGCAACACTTGCGCACGTCGGGCCCACGAGCGGCACGTCTCCGGGGCTCCAGGCAACGGCGACGGGAAGAGTTGGGGGGATAAGTCTTACCTGTTGCAACTCCTGAAGCGTCGTCGAGCCTACGCCGCTTTCCTCGAAATCAGTCGTCGATGCAGCGATGACCTCTTCGATGATTTTGGCGTAGACATCGCCCTGTTGGAAGGAGGGTCAGCCTCAATCATGGCCGATATACTCAATTTCCTTGAGAGAGCGCATCCAACCACCTACAACCAGATGATTCGTCATCCTCTAGTAGATTTGAGGTGAATCTTGGCTTCGCGACAGAGGGCGGTTTGCGAACACGTGAGGCGGTAGTCACGGCGTTCCGGATAAGTCACGGTGAGAGGTCTGGCGTATGAATATAGAAACGTGAAAAGCAGATCCAGCCCGTGCCGGTGTCCAGCTAGATTTGCTTGTGATCACCGTGTGGGGTTTTGTCAAGCTGGCGTTGCGATTATCACAAAGATGAACCTGATAACCAAAGCCATATGCTGCGCTGGTGAGATGTACTGGTGTAAGCTGTAGACGAAGAGTTTATATAGATGCCAAGCCTCCACTGACTAATCGCCTCTCCCGTCACATGTAGGTAATCCGCCTGCGCCTGCGCACCGGTCTCAGAATGCTGCAATTCATTTGGAGCAAGACGATATTCTGTCAAGGCCAGATTTCCGAAAGGTATTTTCAGAAATGCCATCGTTACTCATCATAACTGTGCAATAGGAGCACATCTCCTTGGGTCTCCGCGAAGCCAGGACTTCTTCTTCGCTCGTCCGTTGGCTGTGTTGATGCAAGTATCAACCTTAGCCTCCGAAACCCTTCTTCTCGTCAGATCTCAAGATATCTATGACATCTTGTCAGCTGCAATACATGGCGGTTACGGTCGTCTGGACTCACCATCCTCGCCTGGTGGAGGCGGAGCATATTGTGGGCGCGGCGCCATGACTGGGGGAACGTCGGATGCGATGGCATCTTCGTAGCTGGGCGGTGCATCCCCATATTCCGGAAGGGCTGAAGGTGGCGGGACATCTTCCACATCGTGCGGAACCTGGTTCGAGCCGAAATCTGCCTGGTTTTGCGTTTCCATGCCTAACTTCTGTGCCATTGGATCGGGCACTGCTTCTGCGGGTTTGCGAGCCGGCTTTCCTCCTGGCCCTTGAGCCATCCTCGCCAGAACTTCCGCGGGTGGCGCGATGCCGGAGAATACCTGCACGTCGAGACGCATGGGTAGAATGATTGTCTGAGGCTAAATCGAAGTGAGTCAGCATGCATGGCACAAGAGACAGTCGCAGCAGAGCAGGACGATCGTGCTTCACGGCCATACAATTCTCGTCTTCGGTCCATAGCGTACCTTCGGTGTCGCACTGTGCACGCTTCCAGCGTAGCTGAATCCTATGCGGACATCAACCTGATACGTGCGAGAAATGTTGCACGTTTCGAAGGTCGGTGCGACAGTGTTCGGGAGAGGCGTTCGCACCCATTCTCTATCATCAATGATGTGCTCGTGATCCTTCGGATCCGACGGGTTACCGATCTTGATGTTCATGTTGCTTTTGCTTAGAATTACCCAGCTGTTTGTCTCTACTCGAAATAATTCATGGGCGCGGACTTTCGTGTCGCCAATCAAAGATATTTGTAGTGATTGCAGATAGATGGGCTCTGAGAACTCGTTCAGTTTCTTTACAATCAGCCGTAGCGGGATAGGGTTGCTGCATGTCAGTATGGCAGGCTGTGGCAGTCGAGCGTCCACGCAGATGTATGGCGCCTCAGAGCGACCGGTAGCAGGGTCGCCGCTCTTTTTGCTGAAGAGATTCTTCATTTTCCCCTTCGAGGGGTCCCCATCATGGAAAGGTTGGAATTGGTGCCTTTGCCTCGCGAATATCTCCGAGCCTGTTCGCGGCGGCCGTGGCGGCTCGATGGGGAAGAAGTTGAATGGCGCGTAAGCACGAGGATTCTCTTTGAAGAACGACTTCCTGTTGATCGTTGCCTTGACGAAGTACCGAATCTCGGCTTCACCGGGGAAACCGCTTAATGTCGGCGGTAGAGTTTTTTTTACATGGCGAGAGGCTGGCTGCGCTACCTCGAACCCAATGACGATAGGCATTTGACTCCGGTCAGCCGAGCAGGTGTTGTTGAAAGGGAGCTGTTGACAATCGTGTAAGCAAATGGACATGGATCGATTGAGCAAGGTCTGGTATACCTTGAAAGAGAATGGGTACTCATGTTGGCCGGCTGGAATTGTGTAAGTGGCTCTCACGCCCGGCTGACGACTATTCAGTACATCTTTCGGAGGAAAGACCGGCTGGATTTTATAGAGAAGCTATTTCTGTCAGCAACTGATGGAATCGGCAGCATCAGTCGCAACATACCTTGTGGTATTCCATCTGCGGTCTTGGTCTTTCGCCGTTTGGGCCGGTAGGAGATAGCAGCCTGGTCCGGCTTTCGCCCTCCAGCTTCACCAGGATAGATTCCACATCGGCAGGTTTCGGATTGCGGACTACCACTCTACCACTGATAATGTCAAGGTTCGTGAGACTGGCATTGCCTGGTTGATCCAATACGATTGATGCGTTCATGCTGGCGAGGAGCGCTGGGCGTGCCCGGACGATGACGTTTCAGGCAAGGGCACGACGTCCGTAACACAGTGATATGGTCTCACAGGCCGAATCGTGTCATGCTCGCGTCCTGCGATCGCCTGTTGCGTCTTGCCGTATAATTTGGCCGAGTTGATTGGTGCTAGCTGGAAGTAGTCTTGGCCTTGACCTTACGCAGAAGTTATTTAGAGGGTCGTCGGGACGCCAACGCCAACGCTCACATTGAAAGTTCAGCACAAATTGCCGCAGAACGAGCAATATCGCCTTTTACTCTTCCAAACATACAGTCCAACGACACATATTTTGTTGGACAACTATCTGGCATAGTAATCTGGTTCTGTGTTTTGTGATTGCATCTTTTGTTTTCAAGAATGCTTGATACTTCTTTACGAAGGTGCTACCTTCACTTTGATTATCTCAATTTGCGCATGACATGTCGTTGGCGAGTCTCTGCTTTACCATGGCATTTCGGCATCCAACGCGAGAGCAACCTCAAACCAGGTCTTCCTTACATGGCGATCGCATGTGGACTTTCAACATAACCTGATGAGACAACATTGCCACCAACGCTATGTGTTTCCAATCGAGATATAGATGACAAACTCATGAATTTAAATGCTGAAATGCGGAGGAAGATCGGTATATAGCCAATCCCATGATTCACTGTCAAGTTGCTGTGCGTCGAACGAAGGGTGATCTAAGCCACTCGACCGTGCGACACCAGTGCCATTATACGACAATGGGGCCATAGCGGTGCTTTCAGGCAACCAAGGGCCATGATATTCAAAATCCATCTCGAACCCAATGTCGCTAATGGGAACATCGAACGGCCAACCCTGAGCCAGATCCTGTCCTGTGGGGACATTGTTTTGAACCGGCACTGTAGATCCGTCGTGCTCTGTCGCGGATGACGTGAGTGGTATATTGTGCGGTGCTGGGTCAGGATTCACACTTGCATGCGAGATCGAGATCATGCCGAAGTATGGGAGAACCACAGTCTGAACCCCTGCTTTATCCCCAGCATTGCCTACTGTATAAATCAGTGATTCGAGAGCTATGCAGCATTTGCGGCACAAAAGAGCCGAGATCCGACGCTTGGCGCCGAACTTGATGGCGGTCATCGTTTGATGAACCAAGCTCCAATCTTGCTCCATATGCATGCTGAGAAAGCCAGACTCTCGTTCGCGCGACCTCCCGTAGCCGAGTATATTGAGCAGGATGATCGTAGCAGCAGTGAAAGCATTGAAGTTGACAACAACACCATCGCTTGTAGCAGCAGGGCTTTCGTTGAAAATGGCGACGTAAGCCCGCAGGAGCAAGCGACAGTCTTCCAGGCAGTGTGTCCGGCTGAAGTCATATCGCGGCTCTTTAGCAGAGCGAAGCAGGAAGGGCAAATGGATGTAGGCTCTCAATTGGTAGAAATGAAGTGAGCGATACAACCGCGTGAGCCTGTCGCCCGGGTCAGAGCACAGAAGGATTTGTTGGAGGTCTAGATAGCCGTCGGGAAATTCGGCCAACAGGGCGTTCATCTCTTCCTCAATCGCAAGGGCACCAGAAAGTTTTGGTCCCAAAGCGTCCTGTAGACAGTCGGTGACTTTACCCTGAAGACAAGGTGTGGTTAGCTCATCTTTGCCGAAGAACTTGTTAAACCTGGGCCAACACCCACAGTGATGATTGCCAACCGCCGATACATGTATGTCGACGGCGAAAGTTCTTGCAAAGAGGCGATCTTAATGTCGCAGACACGGTCCGTCACGCTTGAGGGAAGACCAATCATGAGGGAGCACCAGCGATCTGCATGTAACAACTGCCAGAACAAGGAATCCTGCTTTGGGGATCTAGAATGGGTCAGATGCAAGCCATTTAGCTGCAGCATGGAATTTGCGAATCGGTAGACCAGCCATGCTCGGCGTGGCTGTAGTGCTGCAAGATAGCATAATCCCAAGGCCATCAAGCAAGATAATCCATTCTCAGTCGCGGCAAGTTCCTCATCGTGGCGTATATGTCGCTCCACCGGAGGAAGGTAGGTCTGGGTCTCACCGCTCGCGATAGCAAAGCAAGTGAGAAGCAGACCGAGAGCAGCGGGATCACCTTCACTGAGCGCCCACGCGGCGAACTCGCGAAAGGTACCTACATCGCCTCCCCACGTAAGTCCGAAAGTATCTCGGTATAGAGGCCACCAGGAGCAATGGTTGTCGAAGATTTCATCCATGGTGGCCGCGGTTGGCATATATGAGAGCAACTCTCGTGCTGCTGTTTCGCGCTTTGTGCTAAGACGAGGCGATCTCGTGTTCTTCGACCTAGATCGAGTCTCTCGCGTTTTGTCAGCTCTTCGCGGAGCACCGAGCAAAGAATCCTTAAAGATCTTCATGAGTGGCGCTGAGCTCGTGACCACACTTTGCTCGCCGTTCTCATCATTTTCGCTATCAGTTCCGTCTCGGTGGGGTGCTTCTACTTGATCACCACAAGTGGCGGCGCGTGCGAGCTCCGGGCTCACCCTGTTGTCTCTGGGTTCAGCAAGATTCCAGGTCATTGTCTGTGCTGAGCTGTTGCATCGGACGTCCTACCTTCGCCCCGGATCGACAGAGCCGCTGTTCTGCGTAAGGATCTCAAGCCGACTTTCAAGCACAGCGACTCGGTCCTTCAGCCGATGCTCGGCAGGATCATATGCATCCTTGACGATGCCCTGAGGCTGGCACTCCAAGCCACGCGTGGCACATTCAATGCAGATTTTTGATCCGGCATTTGTGTATATGCACCGTGCTTTCCTTCGTCGGCCTACATGCCACGCGTTAGTGATGATGGTCATGAGGGTGAGAAAGTTGCAGCGCCTACACCCACTTGTGGCTCACGCAGCGTGGCGCACTGCGGGCAGACTTACAGGACAGGCAGCTTTTCGTGCCTTTGCGCATGTGCTTCTGCACGCCTTGATGCGACTCATTTTGGCTCGCTGAATGCGACATTGATACACTTCTGAGCGGTCGGAGGAAGTGCTTGGACGAGTGTGGCGCTCGTCATGTTTGTCCACTCTCGAATGCCAAAATTCGTCCGCTGGTCCGCGGACTAACGCAAAGCCTGAGCGAGGTTGTCCAATGCGACTCTCATTCAACGAACGCGAGAGACACTGATGTTGGCTGGGCGTAGGGATAGAGCCCGATCATTTGTTTGCTGCTGATAAGACACGATGCGTCAACTGTGGAACCCGAGCTCAACAGCTGAGATGTGAGCCGCCGAAAATTGGTTCTCGCGGCAGAACAAATTCCAGAACTCTTGCGAGAAGCAGCTTTCCCTCCTGTGGTTTCCAGCCTTCCATTGAGACAATGAGGCGGCTCGCTACTAGCGAACTTTCTGGTTCTGGATATTTAGTGGAGATCGAAACCATCATCGTCCTGCGATAACACAGCTTGAATTGGACTTAAAGCTTCGAGCCGCCCGAATTGGGCAACGCGCGACTTGGAGCTGTTACATCGGCATGCGCTGCGCGAATCACTCCACATACCCATCAGGTACCTGCAATACCCAGATCGCCAGAGCTAAGCTCGAGCCGCCACCAATGACTTCTCGAGAAGATGACAATGTAAGCCGCAAGAGGTTTGATCGCCGCAGGATTGATAACGTAGCTAATAAGCCCAAGCAAGAGGATCAATCAGAGACGGAGCCACTCATGCCGGGCGGACATGGAACCGAAGAGAATATGGATCTCGAAATGCGCGACAACGATGTCACAATTTCGCAGAGCGTTCAAAAACAAGACGTGGTGATTGGGACCATCGCAGGTTCTGATGTTCGCCGCGCCGCCGACGAGGAACATGGCCGAAGCCTTCTCGACGAGCTCAAGCTATATCCAAGAGCAGCTGCCTGGAGCATGTTCTTTTCGCTAGGCATAATCATGGCTGCATTTGAGGCGCAGGTACTCGGCAATCTGTATGCCACGCCGGCATTCCAGCGTGACTTTGGGTACCTTTATAATGGCAACTACATCATCGCCGCATCCTGGCAGACCGCCCTCAGCATGGGCAACCCGATCGGCCAAGTCATTGGCGCCTTCTGTGCGGCATATCCTATGGAATGGTATGGCCGGAAGAAAACATTCGGAGCCTGCGTCGTGCTCACAGCCAGTTTCATCTTCATTCAATTCTTCGCAAAAGATTTGAAGACGCTCTTTGTCGGTGAGCTGCTTGGTGGATTGGTCCTTGGTACATACGCAGTGATCGCTCCTGCATATGCTTCAGAGGGTGAGGTGATGTAATCTCATACAATGGTTCTATATACTAACTGCTTTTGCAGTGTGCCCGCTGTCGCTGAGAGGCATATTGACGAGCTATGTCAATCTGTGCTATGTCATGGGACAATTAATCGCCAATGTCGTCGTGGCCGGCACGAGTCGACTCTCGAGTCACTGGGCTTACAGCGCGCCCTTCGCGGCGCAGTGGTGCTGGCCTGTGATCATTCTCATTTTCTTGCCTTGGGCGCCCGAGAGCCCATGGTGGCTCGTAAGAATGGGAAAGATCAAGGAAGCCGAAGCAGCATTGCGAAGCCTTGCTTCACCTCAAGTGGATGTCAAGCCATCTTTGGCCACCATTATCGAGACCGATCGACTGGAGCAGGAGCTGGACTCGGGCTCAACGTACCGCGACTGCTTCAGCAACGCAAATTTGAGGCGCACGGAAATCGCCATCGGTGTCTACAGCATTCAGGTCATATCAGGCACGTATCTTGTGGGCTATGCAATCTATTTCTTCGAGCTCGCAGGCCTTCCTCCGACCGAAGCCTTCGGCATGGGCGTCGCTTTCCTTGCGGTCGGGATTGTCGGGACTATCTTTTCGTGGTTCCTTTTGACCTGGTATGGCCGAAGGGCAATCTACAATGCTGGTTTGGCGGCACTTGCTGCAATATTGATCGTCATCGGCATCCTTGACTGCATACCAAGCTATTCCGAAGCCAAAGGACTCATCTGGACCCAGTCAAGTCTGATGCTCGTCTGGAACTTTTGCTACGACCTCTCGGTTGGACCAATATGCTTTGTGATCCTATGTGAAGTTTCGGCAACCAAAGTCCGCAGCAAGACTATCGCCATTGCTACTGCGGTTCAGGCAATGCTCGCGATACTCATGACCATTGTGATACCGTACGTTTCCCCAAACCTCTCCTCGCACCGCCATCGCATCTTGCTGACTTTCGTAATGTAGATATATGATCAACCCTGATCAGGGCGATTTGCGTGGTAAAATCGGATTCGTAAGTACCTATATCAAGGTGTTTGAGGGAAATGTGAACCCTAACGATGCCTCGCGCAGTTCTTCGGCGGTCTCGCATCACTGAGTTTGATCTGGGCGTGGTTGCGCATACCCGAGACCAAAGGCCGCACCTATGAGGAGTTGGACCTCATGTTCTCTCGAAAGGTTAACACGCGTGATTTCAGCTCCTATCGCGTCCGATGAGCCCTCGCAGTGTTTGTGGAACCCAACCAGGCACACCGCCGCTTAAATGATGGTAACGGTTGGGTTCGCACGATTGCGGGGTCCAACCGAATCGCGCGCGGCGAGAAGCAAGCCCCCGTACTCTCGGACTTTTGACCGGCAGTAATAAATTATTCCATGCACTCGGACAGAAAGCAGGGGACATAATCTCATTATTCTGGAACGGGCGCAAGAAACTGTTGATGATACATTCGGCAGGCACTACGACTGCATTGCAAATACCCCCAAACAGAGCTGATCCGCCCGCCGGGCTAAAGATAGCTCTTGCGCGTGCCCCTGCTTTTCCTTTACCCTTGCGTCCGCTTGCTTGAGTCCACCTGCCCATGGAACGCCATCTCGACAAATGGGTTGTCGTCACTGGCGCTAACGATGGTGCTCTCGGTGAGGCAACGACTGCGGCCTTCCTCTCACGGGGTTTTAATGTCATCGCCACTGCGATCGATCAAGAGAAATTGACCTTCACGAAGCCGACGGAGGGCAGCACAGATGGCTTCCTCGTCCGGTTAGGTCTAGATGCATCGGCATCAAAATCTGTCGAGGGCGCCATTCAACATGTCGAGGAGCTCACCGATGGGAAGTTGAACTACTTAGTCAGTATGTGCAAAATAATCCACATCGTTTGCTCATATTACTTTAACTGATCCATGAGCTAGACATCGCCGGCTGCGGCTACTACATGCCCGTGATGGACGCACGAATAAAAGATGCACGACATCAATTCGATGTCAATATTTGGGGATCAGTAGCGGTATCACAAGCATTCTTCCCTATGCTACGGGCTGCAAAGGGTACCATCATCAACCACGTTACATCCGCCGGCGTCAGCGGACTCAATGATCCGGTTCGTAAACACATTACTTGGATCTGGATATCAGTAACCTCGACTGACTATATGATCTTTGAGTAGTTTATGGGCATCTACGCAAGCTCCCAGGCGGCTCTCAAATCAATAAGCGACGCAATGCGGCAAGAACTCGCCCCCTTCGGCATCAATGTAAGCCCCGCAGACCCTCATCGAACCTCGTTAATCAAACATCGCTGTTAACACGCCCGCCCAGGTCATCACCTTCATCACAGGCCCCGCGCACGCCCAGCCGCCGCGGCGCACGACGGAAGACCTCCGCTTCGGACTACCCACGGACTCTGCATACCGGTACATCGAGGACGACGCGGTCGAGGCGATGCTGGCGCGCATCTCGACCGAGGCCGGCCACGACTGGGGCCAGGTCGCCGACGAGCTCGTCGTCGCGCTGCTGCGGCCCCAGCGGCCCCTGCTGCCGCCGCCCTTCATCGTGCACGGCTACCGCCTGACCTTGCTGTGGTGGCTCGGCAGCTTCCTGCCTGCGTGGCTCACAGATTGGGTCGCATTCCAGCGCGGCGGGCTTAGTCGATTGCAGGGGCCGCCGCATTTGGATGAGGGTGGGAAGTTGGCAGCGAAAATTCTGTAGGCCGAGGAGAGGTTTAATGAAAAGCATATTGCATGAATCGTGACGCCAAGATCTCTATTGATCGGACTGTTTCGTTGTGTAGTGATTCGTGTCAAGCCATGCCTTTGATGATCCACAACAATGCGTATATCTCATGGAGTCTGAGAAAGGGGCCCGGATGATCTCATGATCAGAGAGTATGAAAAAATAAATTGCTCAAGGGATGTCTCCCGAGTGGACGTATATGGGTATAAATAAAAATCCAAAATTGTTCCTGACTCGCTCTCAGTCGCGATGCAATGGACGAAAAGGAAGCCCAAGCAACAAAATCACCCAGAATGAGTTGATTTTGGAAATGTAGATGAAGGAGTTTCTTTTCGTATCGTCGTTATGCTTCCTTACGACCAAGAAAGCTAAAAAAAAAAAACGCAGCGCCATGATGTCAACGTGCATTCTTGGACAACCATGATAGACGTGATGAGCTGAGGAAGATGCTCTCATTACTGCGGCTTCGTGGTATTGTCCCAGCGCGCAAAGAAGTTCAGCACCTTCTCCGTATATCCGAGCGCGCGGTCCCGACAGTCCTTGCTTCCCAGCGCGTCGTAATTCAGCCCCGTCCGTGATGGCCAGCAGTGGCCGAGATCGAAGATCTGGTAGTGCATGACGACATCCTGCCAGCCATTACAGCTGTAGCTCGTCGTGTTGTAACCGATCAGGTTGCCGGAGTTTTGTGCCTTGGCGCCGACACCGCAGTCCCGCTCGCCCCACCACGACACCCAGTTGTTGATGTTGGGCAGGATGCCACCACGGCCGCTGCCGCCGGTGTACGGGATGACCTTGTCGGCGTCGCCGTGCGATGAGATGATGGCACGCGGGGTGCCCGCGGCGCACTCGCCGACGCTGTTGTCCGAGTACAGCGCGGGCGAGGCGACGGCGAAGGCGGCGAAGGCGTCGCCCGCGGGCCGCGAGCAGGCGAGCAGGTCGACGAAGCCGGCGCCGTTGCTCTTGCCGGACGCGTACACGCGGTTCGGGTCGATACAGTAGGTCTGCGAGATGTGCGCCAGCAGGTCCTCGGTGAACTGCAGGTCATTGACGCCCGGCCAGGAGTAGTCGGCGCCCTGCCAGCTCAGGTTGTAGCCCTGCGGGTAGACGACGAGGTACTGGGCGCCGAGCGCGGTGGCGAAGTATTGCGAGTTGTCGTATTGCTCACCCGGCGTGCGGCCGGAGCCGTGGTAGTCGAAGATGACGGGCCAGCGCTTGGGGTTCGCGACGCCGGCGGATCGCTCGTTGTAGCCTCTTGGGATATTGACGGAGAAATAACGGTCGAAGCCGCCGGAAACGATGTGGTGAGTGCTGTTGTCGGCGGTATAGCCAACATCGTGAGTGGCGATGCAGCCAATCGTGGTGCCGTCCAGGCCACGCGGCCTATGAGTATGTGCTGCAACAGCGACGGCAGTGATTGTCGTCAAGGCCAAAGCCGTGAAGATGCCCCGCCGAATCATGGTCGATCGAGTCGCTGAGGGAATGCTCTGTTAGGGCGTCGAGGTCGGTGACGATAGCATTGGGAAGAAGAAAAAGAAGAAGAAGAAATATCGACGGAAACCAAACTTGGGTGATGAACAAACTTCGGAACCATGATACGGAACCAAATTGGTGGCAGCAACAGCCAAAAGAAACGTGCCTTGCGTGCTCACCTCGTGGAGACTCTTCCGTCAAAGCAGCAGACCGCGCGAACCAAGGGAAGCGCACTGGCGGGCTACCTGTTTGCTGTACCGCGGGATCAGCAGCGGGTGAAAGGGACCGGTATCCGGATCTCGCAGGGGCAACTGGCCAAACCGTTGAAGCTGGAGGCATTGTCACAGTTTATAACCTGCCGTGCCTGCCACGCCTTGCCCGTTCGCACCCGCCCTCACTAAGCACACGGCGACACACTGAGTGAGACAATTGGCGCTGAACTTTCGGCATTCGAATACGACCGCATGCAGGTGTGCTGGGCGGCCATTGAACTCTCTGACCCCGAAAGCTGGGTTCGAGGGTGCATCTTTCTCCAAAGATCCCTTGGGCGAAGCGCGCCAGGGGGTGAGAGCATCACGCAAGCTCTGCGCCCGGCAAGCGGCGAGGCTTGCAGCGAAAGGCGCCCGTGGCGCGCGCCACTGGCCCCGGCTACGGAAATTCAGTCAAAGCGCACAAGTCGACAATCACTCTTTGAGAGTCAGACGGGATGGCTTTCGCGGAACGGCACATCCTCTCGAGATTGGGGGAACAATAGGCGTCGATGACGCGGCAGGGGAGAATATGTTGAGTGCACGTTTCACGACTTATACCCTTCGGAGTGAGAGAGGTTATCGAAGGCGTGCCAATTCTTTCCTCTCTGGGCGCTAAGTGATCGACTGGTCGCTGATGCTTGGCCACTTGGCATTCCGATCGCAAGGCTTGTTCCAGTTCATGTATTCCTGTTCTACCCTCCCTACTCTTACTCTATTCCACGCGTCCACGGCGCGTCGCCATTTCCCGAACATTCGGGCACTCGGGGTGTAAATACGATGTGCAGCAAATATTATCCCGCACGCATATAGTTTATCAGTCGCCTCTGATGCCGGTTCGAGCGTTGCTTCTGTGCATTTTCGTATTCCCGAGCACTGCGAGACACCGATCTCAGCACGTGGACTATGGATTGAACGGCAGGGATCTAATTGGCCTCTACACCTGCAGTATTGGAGATAGCTTTCTGCAAGGGACGAAGCCATAGCCGCTCCTGCGATAGTCAACTACCCTAAAGTTCTGTTCATGTTCTCAACTCTCCGGTTAAACAGCTGGCAGACTGAAATCATTCTCACAATGCGACCTATGCCAGTCAAGCTGGAGCACCACGCCCACCCGCTCTATGTGCTAGGTAGTTTCAGTGGCTAGAGCAGGTCCAGTTCACGCGCCTCACTCGCGGCACACCCACGCCAGTTGTACTGTATTTAGCTGTCCCCTTGCAACCTTACTCCATCGGCAAATTTGCCGTTTTATCTCGTTGCTGTCGGAGACGACGAAAGCACGAACTTCGGAGAAAAACCGTTGCGCCATCAATTTCGTACAAAGGACCAGGCTTGCGCTGAGGATTGCATGTCGTGATCAGACAAGTTGAAGAATTTCATGCCTCTTCGGCTACTCGAATATTGACAAAATCAGACTCAGCATGTCAGCGCCGCGCAAAAAATGGCCTCAGTTGCAATTGTACAGTTCTGATGGAAAGCCATTCCTTGAAGGTCGTACGTAGCCGTGAAATCGTTCATCGCCGAATCCTTTATCGATAGCCGCCTGCCAGCTCGGTAGCTCAGGTGCAAGGTGGGGGGGTTTCGGGCGGAGCCATTGGCATCATCACTGGCGCAGGAAAACCTCGTCGCGCTGATTCGTTGTCTATACAAGCACCACTTTGCTCGTGTACATTTGATCTTGCTTCGCGCTTCCTCGTCACCAGCATCGCGAACCACAATTTCCCCACAATGGCCACCCTCTTCGCCACCACCCTCACCCGCCGCGCCGCCGCCGCAACCCTGCGCGTCTCCGGCACCCGCCAGCTGTGCAGCAGCAGCATTGTCGCCGCGCGGCCCAGTACCACCGCCGCCTTCGCGATCCGCCGACCGACCGTCCTTCCCGCCGCCACCGCGATCCTGCGCCGCGGCCTCGCGACTGAGCAACAGCAGCCGCGCCTGCGACTGGGCTCTGAGGCGCCCAACTTCACGGCGCAGACGACGCATGGCGAGATCGACTTCCACCAGTGGCTCGGCGGCTCGTGGGCGATCCTGTTCTCGCACCCGGCCGACTTCACGCCCGTGTGCACGACGGAGCTGGGCGCGTTCGCGAAGCTGAGGGCCGAGTTCGAGAAGAGGGGGGTGAAGATGATTGGGCTGGTACGTGGTTTCAATTTCTTTTGCAGCTCTCTGCGATGTGGACAAGGGTATATTATGGAGGTTCTAGCGCTTCTCCGGAGGCTCTGCTATGTGCCAGTGGCATTTTCTGCCTTGTCCGGTCGAGCAGCATCGCCCATTATCGCCCTTTCGACCAGCTTCTTTCACTGGCTTGCAAGAGCACATTGCGAGGACAAGTCCACCCATCACATGAGGAGTCTATCCCCAGAGACTGGTCCCTATTCCATCTTCTTCCACTCCTCTATTCTCCCTCCACCACTCCACTAACCAGATCCATCTCTCCCACAGAGCGCCAACGATCTCAGCAGCCACGAGCGCTGGATCGCCGACATCAACGAGCTCTCCAACACCACGCTGCAGTTCCCCATCATCGCAGACGCAGACCGCAGCGTCGCCTTCCTCTACGACATGGTCGACCACCAGGACCTGCAGAACATTGACAGCAAGGGCATCGCCTTCACCATCCGCTCCGTCTTCATCATCGACCCAAACAAGAAGATCCGGCTGACCATGATGTACCCGGCGTCGACGGGCCGCAACACCTCGGAGGTGCTGCGCGTGATCGACAGCCTGCAGACCGGCGACAAGAGGGGCGTCACGACGCCGATCGATTGGCAGGTCGGAGATGACGTGATCGTGCCGCCGACCGTGAGCACCGAAGATGCAAAGAAGAAGTTCGGCAAGGTGCGCGAGGTGAAGCCGTACCTGCGATTCACGCAGATCTGAGCTGGCCAGAAATAGTCGTCGAAGCGTTGATCTGGTGGACAGAAGTTTGACCCAGACTGATGATCTCTGGATATGGACTGTCGGTTGGCTCTCGATGGAGGAACATGTACACTACCCGTGTGTTGAAAATCAGATCTTATAAACATTCCTGAAATGGTCTGATACCAATCTCTCTGTGTTCCAGACCGGGGCGCGGGATAGTGCAAGATGGTATCGCTATGACTATTGATTCAGTCCGAATATGGCAAGCTCGAGCGCAGCGACCCAGCTGCGTGTGGATGGTTGTGCTGTATCCAGTGTGATTCATCTATGTCTTAACAGGTTATGAGCGATTCGAATATTTTTGAGCGGTCGTTCCCAACAATCGTCGTCATCATATTTGGGGATTTGGGTATCGCCACGGCCCAATTGGGTTCACTGTTAATATCACAAGTCAGCATTGAAACGGCTTGAAGTCGGAAGTAAAGAAAAAAAAAAGAAAACTTACCCGCTGCACATTTCGGCGTGGATGCGCACATCTCCCTTCAGCACCGAAGCAAATCCATTCGCCCATCGTAGACCGACATGCGTGCCGATGTATTTGACCCGGCCGATCAGCCAAGCGACCTGCGCCGCAGCCGCGGACGTATTCTGCTCACGACTGGGCGCACCGCGACTCGCATGCAGAAAGCCATCCCAGACGTCATATCCCACGCGCTCGAGTGCGCATGTGGTGGCGAAGAACAGCGGCCAGATGGAGGAGTAGGCGGTAATCAGGACGCAGGGGGAGTTGAGCGCGGGTGCGGCGTGGCCGAGCTGGCTTGGGATACCGGAGCAGATCTCGTCGGTCATCTGGCGGCGCACGGCGCGGAAGTGCTGCGTCTTGGCCCGCATCGCTGCCTCCTCGCCCGGCTGCGCCATCTGGTTGCACAGCAGCTCCTGCGTGCGCGTGATGATGATGCGCAGGATGCGGTAGATGTTCCAGGTTCCCGCGGCCGGCAGGCTCTTGTACGCGTGCACGATCCCGTTCCACACGTGCGGCGACTCCGGCACCTCCAGGTCGCTGTACTGCCAGGCTTCGCCGAAGGACATGGTGCTCATGGACCATTGAATGATCCGCGTCTGGATCTCGGTGGCGGTGCGCAGGGCGTCGACGACGGAGATGGCTTGGCTGCGGATCTGCCAGCGCAGGATGGCGAAGTCGTAAACGATGACGGCGAGGCGATCCGGCGGCGCAGGCACTTGCCCAAGCTGGGCGCTCTGCTTTTGTAGCTCGTTCTCCCACTCCAAAATGAATTCGGGCGGTCGTTGGTCGTCCCAGATGCAGTTAATTAACACCTGAGTGCGCAGTTCGCGGTACAGCATGCGGCCGATTGAGCTCTTGAATTGGTTTTTGCCACGGATGCGCAGCAGTTGCGTGGCCCCACTGATATGCGCCTTCCACGAGCGCACAGAGTCTGTGCTGTCGCAGACCAAGTTCTCGTAGTATCCGAGCATGGCAACGGAAATCAGCGTTGAGTCCAGTCGACACATCTTTGGATCCCGCAGCGCTGTGTTCAGCAGGCCGATGGCCTCGCCATAGACCGAGCGCGCGTATTCGCGGCCCATCACCACGCCGCGCACGTTGTGCAGCGCGGCCATACCGCATGCCTTCATCGATACCTCAAGAAGGGGATCTTTAGCGATGGTACATGAAGCATCACGTAAGAAAGTCCAGTGGCCACTCGAAGCTGTGAATTGTTCGTAAAAGTACTTGACGGCCATCTCATCGGCCTTGGGGAGGATGGAATTGAGCGACGGCGTTGAGTTCCATGAGAAACCCGCCCGCTCGGCGTCAGGAGTCCTCCATAGCGCATTCGGGTCAAATTCTCGAAATGTTAGATCAGTGCTCGCAGAATCTGTCGTCGGATTTGAATGCTCGCTGCGTGGCGTGGCAACTGTGATGGCACCACCTGGTGTCAAAGGCGTCGTTGAGCTCCCTGCGGATACTGATGTCGATACGACTGAACCATTCGCGCCCGGCCGCGCAATCTTCAGCGGTGGCGAGCGCCGCTTCGGCTTATTCGCCTTTTGTCGGACGGCCTCGCTCTCATCCTGGATCTGTAATTGGGTCGTGTCACGGTAACCGGAGCACACTTTCCGTAGTTTTACGCATCGCACGCAGGCAGGCAGCTCCAGGCCACAGCGCTTCTTCGCCTTGCGACAGTTCTCACAACCGGCGCTGGGCTTGCCACGGTACACCATTGGCCCGACTCGCCACGGGCAATGGAGCCAGGATGAAGGGATGCGATGCTATGCCGTGGATATAACGGAGATGCTGGAATTTGACCGCAGGCTGTTTGTCGTTCGCCACGTGATAAGAAGAGTGTTGCTCCGGGGAGGCGGCAAGAAAGATGTCAGGTTTTCGAAAGCCGAAGAAGTCGTGGAAGAAGATCCGGGCGTCGATCGGATCGGGAGGATCTTGTGAAGGTCACAGGGAGTGACAATATGGGAGGATCTGATCTGGGGTTCCTGCCTTTACGGGTCGGTTCGCAGTTCTTTCCTCCACAACGCGAAGGTATTACCCACGCTTACCGCACGTTAGAGCGGGCGGTTCTTTATTTGCGATACAGCTGAGCACACGCATTCGATCCCGCGTCAATGATCAACCAGTAACTTATCCACGGACGAAAGCACCACTCGTCACCCTGCGTTTCGGCGGTGTTGCCCCGCGCGCTCGATGCCCGGGTCTTTTTGCCTTGTCTCAGCGATTTTAGGGGGGTCTCGCGCCGGACTGAAGTGCGCTTCTCCTCTCCCGTTGTCTGCGGAGCGAGCGGTGTCGAAAGAACTACCTATGTACTCCAAACCTTACACTTTCGCCCTAGCGCTGTCTCCGAGGTGAAAGTGCTTCCCAAGCCGACGCCCCCGCTGTGTAACGGGAACTGGCACTAGGCTGTCGCAAGCGATCGCTCACTGCGGCCTGCAGCTTGACCCCCTCCGAACTAAGGGCGCCGCCGCTCATTCTCGCTGTTTCTGCTTGGCCGCCACCCCCAGCCTGCCCTGTCACGGCTGTCAGAGCGGTGCTTTATGGCTGCGTGCAGGTCGGTGCCTGGAACCGTTCGTGCCCTGTCACACTGGTCGAGGGCGATCGGCTGGCGGATCTAGATATCGTTTCAGTCCTGGATTGCCGAACCGCAGCACGCCAATTGCGCCTTCACAAACCGTCCACATGAACTGCACATGCGTGCGGTGCTACTACCGCACCATTCATCGGATGATTTGCTTTTGGCAGGTCCTGATCAGCATCCTGACTCAGGGCTTCCAGGTGTTTACCACCCGAAGTTTACGAAGATACGAATGCACCTTCGATGCCACTGTGGGTCAGCAAAAGTCTGCGCTGTGGAACATTAGTTCATTGGTGAACACGAACTACATTGATGGTATCACATCCACATCCTTTAGCGATTAAGGAAGCTCAGCAGAGAGCTCAAATCATAGCTATGTAAATAAAAGCACAACGTTCGTGAACATTTCTCGCATACAAGCTGCCGCCGTCCGCGCAGATCTTCGAACCATTACTGGGGGGCCCAAATACCAAATCTCTACCATCACGGTGCATGTGAGCTTGAAGGATTTATCTACGAACAGCATGAATACCAGGAGTTGCGCTTGGGAAGTGCGACAAATTATTGGTGTAGAGTTCGTTCGTCGAGACTGCAGAAACATGATGAAACTGCTCGATTGAGTTGGTAATGATCACTCCTTGCCAACGGTGCGTGGGGGACGTCTTGTGGAGAGAGTTTCTGGGGTCTCTGTTTGATGAAGGCTGCGGGCGCCACAGGCAATCAGAGCTGTGGCTGCTCGTTCGGGCTGTGCTGGCGCTGGGTCTTGGCGGCAAGGCCAAAATTCTCACGTGATGTAAGTCTTGGCATCGCACAACTGCTTTGGATAGCGGATTCTGGCATCGTGGGATTTGCGATTCCGTCACGTCTGTCACGACACATCAACACATCCGTCTACTAACGTCAAGGTACGTTATAGAAGTTCATTGCGGTATGCATTGTTTTCCTCAGCAATGTCGGTCAACATGGCGACAGCGCCCGTGGCCGAGATCTGTGGAAAGATCTTCAATGCTTCGCTCGAAAAATTTGCCCATCACACGCGATCGTCGCTGACTTTGTGTACAGATGGGTGCACACAAGTATCTCGAGGAGCTGCAAAAGAAGAAGCAGTCGGATGTCCTCCGATTCTTGCTTCGTGTCCGATGCTGGGAGGTGCGCACCACAATCGAATGAGCGGCACAAGGTGCTTGGCGCATCTGTGCCTTGATCGTACTCGTTGAACATTTGCTGAGAGTACATCAATTTAGCTCCGTCAACTCAACGTCGTTCACCGCGCCTCGCGTCCTTCCCGACCGGACAAGGCCCGCCGTCTGGGATACAAGGCCAAGCAGGGATATGTCATCTACCGCGTCCGCGTGCGCCGTGGTGGCCGCAAGAAGCCCGTCGCTAAGGGTGCCACTTTCGGTACGGAAATATTATGGAGTATGTGATGGAAGCAGCAGTCTGACAATGGACACAGGCAAGCCTACCAACCAGGGTGTGAACCACCTCAAGTACCAGCGCTCGCTGAAGGCCACCGCCGAGGAGCGTGTCGGCCGCCGCTGCGCCAACTTGCGCGTCCTGAACAGCTACTGGATCAACCAGGACAGCACATACAAGTACTACGAGGTCATCCTCGTCGACCCCCAGCACAAGGCTATCCGCCGCGATCCCCGCATCAACTGGATCGTCAACCCGGTGCACAAGCACCGCGAGTCTCGCGGCCTCACTGCCACCGGCAAGAAGAGCCGTGGTCTTAACAAGGGCCACCGCTACAACAACACCCGTGCTGGCCGCCGTCACACCTGGAAGCGCCAGAACACCCTCTCGCTCTGGCGCTACCGATAGAGGTCGCGCTGACGCTTGCGAGGTGCTGCTTTTGTTCTATCGGATTTGTGGTGGAGTTGCGACGGAGTTCCGCATGGCTTGCATTTGCAAATGTTCTGTCATCAGCGCGATCGTGTTTGAGGCAGAGGGTCATGATTTAAATAGGCCTTTTCGCCCATGGGCTGAAAAAGAAATGAAACCCATTTTCCTCGTGCTCACTTAAGTCTTTCTCCCATTTCATGTCTCAGTTGATGGTTGGCAATCAGCAAGAATGCATTGCGAGAGTTCATCTTCGCCTTCAAGGAACATTTTCCATCATTGGTGGTTGTGTGGGCGCTGAATTGCGTGAAATCGGCTAAAGTGACCGATCAGTAGCTCGAAGTCAACCTTGACGCCGCGCCCCTCTTTCCACCAGGCTCCGCGTCATGGCTGGGAGGTTGCATTAGGTTGCGACTTGCGAGTAAACATGCACAGTTCGTATGTGTCTGCTTCGCCCAGTCGCGCATGTAACATGTCTTTTTCTGCATCAACATTTCGGTAACCAAAATTTTAAAATTGCCCATTTCTCGCCCATGTCGTGACCAACTCCTGACGCATGCGCTACTGCTGCTGGGTTGGTAAACGCTGCGCGCCAGACTCTGTGTCCTAACGCTCATTCTCGCGGCACGCTGTGGAGGTACCTCGTATTCTGAAAGGTACAGCTGTAATAAGTCATAGTTGCTCTTGCTTGTCTGATCCGGATCCTCCTCCGAAAGCAGCAAGAAGAAACAGCATCGGCTCCTGACATGCCGTGCGCTTGCCCGATGAACAAGCCCATACTTGTGGAAGAACGACGACAAAGGCATCTTGCTCTGTTCCATTTCGAACCTACTTCTCTCTCGAGACCTGTGCGACCTCATTCGTATGACCTCTTTCGAGAGCTAAACACCGGATCGGTTTGCGGATGAGTGCGCAGAGAAGTCGTTCGCGAGCGAACCTCAATGCCCGCGCCGTGGTCCTCTCGCGCGCTGCCGAGTCACAACCAGCTCCCGCAGTCCTCGAGCAGCAATAGCAGCAGCAATGCTGCGACACCCTCTTCTTCGAGTCATTTTGCTTCCAGCAGCAACATAAGCCAGTCTCGTGGCGGCGGCAGTGAACGCTACGAACCACCACCGAGTCTACTTCGCCCGCGAGCCGCCGCGCCTTCGCCAACTCGAACAGCAGCGACAGCTTCCAGCAGCTCCAATCGACACTCGCATACTCGCTCCGCCAGCAATCCGTTGCCCAAACTTTTCGGTCGGAAAAAAAGTCATAAGGATCTCCGCTTCGTGGTCGAGTCGCCCTCAGATGTCCCCTTCGATGAGGATCTCGTACCGCTCGCAGATGGCGAGGGCAATACTGCTGGCTCGTCTTTCACCTCCACCTCCCGTCAACATCACAACCACAGCTATGGACAAGGAGACAAGAAGGGTCACCGGAATGACAACAGAGCAGACGAGGATGGCAAGGTGATTCGCCGCTGCATGTGCTGCGACTCCCGTGTCAAGGTGCCCCGGGAACTGGACAAATTCCGCTGCATGTGCTGCTTGACGATCAATGATCTTAAGCCTGTGGAAGAACAGGTTGGGTCTGGAGACGATGAGGAAAATGGTGGAGCAACAGGTGGTGTGAAGAGGATAGTTGCAAGTGCCGCGGCTGCTGGGAAACGTGCAGTCGGCGACCATGGACAGACACCACAACCACAACAACATGGCATACAGCAGCAGAGAGCCCCGCTCTCCGTGGAGCGAACCCGTGCGATTATTGATCGATGTCTGGTCACGTACCTCGAGAATCGCTGCCGGCGGCATGCAGCGTTTGTGCAACAGCGGTCCATGTCGGGATCGTCACCGCCTACAACTGGAAGCGATGTCTTCGCGCCTGCATCCGGACCAAGGAGAAACAGATCACCGTCACGGCTGTCGGAGGATCTTCCTCGATTTTCCAGCGATGGGACCGTGTCATCGACACCGCCAGGTACATCGGCTGGCTTCGATAGCTCATCTGCTGCGAATGTCCCCATGGAGCGATCGGGAGAAAATTCGACAAGAACATCAGATCCGCACGCGACCATAACCACACCTTTGCCGCCAACCCGTCGACCACCACCTCCTCCGCCGGTTGAGAATCCCATTAGATTGCAAACAAGTCGGAACCTGCTCAGTGGTAGTCTGCCAAACAACAGCAATCCTCCCCTTGTCTCACCGAGACTGGCGCAAAGCGGGAATCCTGGTCAGTATGAGGACAACGACAACCACAACGACACAAAGCGCCAGCACGACCGCATAAAAACTATTCTCCGCCCTCTCGAGGACTATCTCGTCGCAACATATGGTAATTATCAATGCCTAAATACTTCGTTCAGCACCGTCCCTCGCCCTACCATGAACGGGCGCACGCGCAGCGAGAGCAACATTCCCACTCCCACCAAGCCACTACCACCGCCCCCGACTGAAACTTCTCAAACAATCAGTGCTTCTCCCGCTCCCGCATTTGGCTCCCCGTCCCTACTCTTCTCCGACCTGGATGCGAAGACGCTTCTCCTCGGCGATATTGGCGAGAATGGTTCCTGGTGGACTGGTGGCCGCAGCAGTGACCGACACCGACCCGATCGTCCCTTCGGCCGCAAGAAGCCTGGCGCGAGTGGCGAGCAACCGCGTAGTAGCAAGCCTGTCTCTTCGCGCTCCCCGAACATCAACTGGTCGGAACTCGCGGTCTGGTATGAGCTCGTACATTCTGCGGGAAGCGATTGGCGCGCAAAGGCGGCAGCCCTCAGACTTCGGAACCCGTCATCGGAGCCCCCCGGTTTTGCCTCGGCAGCCGAGCAGCTCGAGGATGGGGCAAACTCGACCGAGATAGAGGAGGAGCTCAGTGGGGCGAGGGATCATGCAAGGCGCACGTTGTTGAAGCTGACAGAGAACCTCTTGAAACGACCATCACGTTTGATGGTGAATCCTGAGGATGCGAGATTCCTGTTCATCCTATTGGCAAACCCATCGCTGGATTCTGCATCATCACGAATAGTAACAGAGAAGATGACTTCGGCGAAGACAAATGGAGGCACCTCTGGAGATCGACTTCCGAGTCGACAAAGTCATGACAGAAATACAGGACCTCTGCGAAATGATGCTACTTCATCGCCTGTTTCGCCAAAGAAATTGGCCAGTAACGATGGCAGTCAGCACACGGGACTGCTGAAGCGGATATTTGGGCTTATGGCGCATGCCTCCGAGACTTGCCATCGATATCTTATCGGCTGGTTCGCGTATTTAGATGAACGACATTTTGTGCGTTTGGTTGATCTGGTCGCGAGCTTCGTGAATCACCGTCTTTCTCGCAAGCCGGGCCGATCGCGCAAGAAAGGCGGCATTGATGATGGTGGCTTGATCCCGGACCTTTCGGGCGGTGCACAAAATACGTCGGCACAGCTCCTAACCGCAATGGGCCTCAGCGGCCCGAATAACAAACGGACCACCGATGATCCCAATAACGGGCTGGACTGGACTGAAGACTGGCAGATCAAGGCCGCGGCGAAAGTCATGTCCTTACTGTTCGCGGCGAACAACATTTGGCACGATCAGCCGCGGAACACAAGCTCCGTGCGAGGAGGAAGCGACGTACTAGGATCGCAGACCAACCTCTCGCCGTCACATCCCCGGATCAGGAGGTCCGGGCAGCTATTGCATACCTCTAGCTTCTACAACACTTTGCTTGACTATTGCGATATGATCGCGGATTTCAAGGTCTGGGAGACGAAGCGGGACAAGTTTGCATTCTGCCAATACCCTTTCTTCCTCTCTATGGGCACCAAGATCAAAATTCTGGAATACGATGCGCGGCGGCAAATGGAAGTGAAGGCACGAGAAGCTTACTTTGATCAAATCATCCGGCAGCGGACGATCGAAGGGCACTTTCATTTGCGCGTCCGCCGAGAATGTATGATCGACGATAGTCTACGACAGATCAGCGAGGCTGTCGGTGCAGGTCAGGAAGATCTGAAGAAAGGCCTTCGCGTGCACTTCGCTGGCGAGGAGGGTGTGGATGCAGGTGGCCCACGCAAGGAGTGGTTCTTGATGCTTGTGCGTGAGATCTTCGACCCAAACCACGGCATGTTCGTCTACGATGAGGACTCAGGGGCCTGCTATTTCAACCCGTTCTCGTTCGAGACATCCGACCAATACTATCTCGTCGGCGCCCTGCTTGGATTGGCCATCTACAATAGCACCATCCTTGACGTCGCACTGCCCTCATTCGCTTTCCGCAAGCTGCTCGCCGCGGCACCGTTACCTGCGTCTTCGAGCGCGGCTGCCGCGACCGCCTCAGCGAATCCCATCGCGAGTGGTACCAAGAACCAAATGACCTACACACTCGCTGACCTACGGGAGTTTCGCCCGCGCCTCGCTGCCGGTCTTGAGACGCTGCTCGCTTTCAACGGCGACGTCGCGGCGACGTACTGCTGGGACTTTGTAGTACCCATCGACCGCTACGGCGTCGCCACCACGCACCCTCTGAAGCCCAATGGCGAGAACGTCCCCGTCACAAATTCAAACCGCCAGGAATTCGTCGATCTCTATGTGCGATATCTGCTCGACAGTGCCGTCGCACGGCAGTTCGAGCCCTTCAAACGCGGCTTCTTCACCGTCTGCGCCGGCAACGCCCTCTCGCTCTTCCGCGCCGAAGAGATCGAGCTGCTCGTCCGCGGCAGTGATGAGCCGCTCGAAGTTGATGCGCTGCGCGCAGTGGCCTCTTACGAGAACTGGCGGGATCCAGCTACGCCCGAACACCTACCGCTCGCCCGCCCGGCCGAGAATGTCCCAGTCATCGCATGGTTCTGGGAGATCCTGCGAGAGGCCACGCCAGCACGTCAACGCACCCTGCTATCGTTCGTCACGGGCACTGATCGCATTCCGGCCGTCGGCGCGACCAGTCTCGTGCTGAGAATCGTAGGCGGCGGCGATGGCTGGGGCGGTGGTGGGGCGGAGGAGCAGCAGCGCTTCCCGATAGCAAGGACCTGCTTCAACTTGCTCGTGCTCTGGCATTACGATTCTCGTGAGCAGCTTGAGGGGAAGTTGTGGCGGGCGGTGGAGGAGAGCGAGGGATTCGGATTGAAATGATGTGGAACAGAGTGTGCGTAAGCATGTCCGTCCCCACAGTGCGGATTCACTGGTGGCTTCATGCTGCGTGAGACCCAGGCGTGAGACCTAGGGTACCGGCGCTGCCGATCGGAAGCGATCAGGCCACGTGCCGGTCATGGGCCAGCCTTGCGCCTGTTCATTTTTATGCGTTCACACAAATGATTTCCGCCATCCCATGATCGTTCATAGCCAGCGACAATTCTCAATTCACTATCTCAGCAACAACATCGCCAGGTTCGGTTGTTACACGAGGTGGTATATCTCACATACTACTGCTCCCCACGAAAATCTACCTTTGCCCACTCCCTAGCTTGACTGTGACCTTTCCTCATTTCCAACACGCAGGACGACGCGCGTGGCGTTCGCGGGCCACGCCATGCCAAGCCTGACATCGAAGCCAAGGCAAAACTTCATACCCGAAACGGCTTGGCGGGCTTGGACGGAAAGCTTGAGTCGAGAACCCTCCCAGGAGCTAGCGCGTCTCATCCCGGATTTTTCTCCCACTCGTCGCTGGGTAAATGCCGGTCTCTCCGGTGACAATTCCCGAGAAGGGGGCCGCTGAGATTGGAAAATGACAGACCTAATGCCCAGCCATATGGCCGCGTGTCGCAGGCACAGACGACTGCTCCGTTAATCATCCAAGCGCGCTTGGGGAAAGAACGAAATTGGGAAGGATGTGATCCCCGCAGAGGGAAGGCTCAAGGATCTTTGAGCGGGCACAGCGGGCGGCGACTACACAGCGACTGCTGCGCGGGCACCCGCTACGGCTACCTTATCGCCGGTGTGCAAACACTCTGCACGCCGGCTGATTTTGTTAGCGAGCAGCGGCCGCCCGTGGCCTTCCCGAAGCTTTCCTATTGCCCCCGGCCACCATTGTGCTTGCGCATGCAGTCCTCGTGGGCCCTTCGCTCCTGCCGTTCCTGGAAACAGTTGCCGACGATCCCACTGGCGTTCGCGCATGCACTTCGAGATAGGTGATCCTTGTCCTCGATACGCGTATCTCTCTTGTCCTTTTAATACCTCACTCTAGACAAGTCGCAAGATTTCCTTTTCTCCTCACGCTTGTCTTGCATGTTCACTCATTGAAGTTCAAGAAATTGCCTGGTCGTTCATTTTCCAGCACTTGAAATAACAATAGCAGGCCTCACGGCAAAATCGCAGGCATGGCGTTTCGCCCGTACACGCCGAAACCGATCACCGACATCTTCACCAAGGACACCGACATCAATCGCCGCGAATGCCGCCGCCTGGTTCCGATGCGCGTTCTGGCGCTCGGTCTTGGCCGCACTGGCACCGCCTCGCTGCGGACGGCGCTCAAGGAACTCGGCTACGATGACTGCTACCACATGATGTCGGCGTCGGTGGAGAACCCGCCGGACTGCCTCATGTGGTCGGACGCGCTGGCGGCCAAGTATGACAAGCGCGGCCACTTCGGACGCGCACAGTGGGACCAACTGACGGGCCACTGCCAAGCCATCTGCGACTGGCCCGCCGTCGCCTTCGCCCGCGAGCTCATTGCCGCCTACCCGGACGCCAAGGTCATCATGACGACCCGCGATGTGAACAGCTGGCACGCGAGCACGATGAAGACGGTGCATTGGCGCGCGACCGAGCCGGAGCTCAAGGCCGTGGCGCGCTTCGATTGGGCGGCGGGCATGTATGAGCCGATGCTTTCGAGTAGGTCTCTATCCCTGAGGTCGTTTCGGACCATTGAATGGAATGATCAACCGACTGACTTTCAAAACTAGAATTCTGGCACGAGTTCTGGGAGGGAGACTTTGAAAAGAACGGCAAGCGACGCTTCGAGGAACACTACGCCGAAGTCCGCTCTCTCGTTCCACCCGAGAATCTCCTCGAGTATCGGATGGGCGAAGGCTGGCAGCCCCTGTGCGACTTCCTCGGCGTGCCCACGCCGCCAGCAACCACGCCGTTCCCGCACACGAACGACACAGATGGCTTCGTCAGCCGCTGCCGCCGCCGAAACCGCATGCAGATGCTCAACGTGCTGTTCCGCGCAGCGGTCATGCTCATCGTGCTCACTCTGCTGCTTGGCGCCGCGCGCGTCACCGTGCGGCAAGGGTTCGCCCTGGCGGCGTTTGCTCGCTCGGCCAGCATAGCGTGAGCATGCTGAGCCAGGGATGGCCCCGGCTCCCTGTGCTTGCCAATGCTTATTGTGGGTCAGTTGGGTCTTGGTGTAGGCCTTGGCAGTGATGTGGAGAGAATAGGAGTTTCATGTGCATTTTCCCGCATTGGCGTTTGTTTGTTATCAAAGCGCGGCAGCATCTTTGATTGGGCGGAATCGAGCGGCGTTTGGAATGTTTCAAGATTACAAGTTATGACCGAGCGTTTGGCTACAGACTACAGATAGTAGGAGGTTGGCAAGGATGATAAGCGTATACCAAATTTGAAAGGATTACTGTGGATGACGACGATGATGACCATCCATGGTGCACACCTCATGCTAATGTGAACGCTCGACCGCAAAACACGTACCTATCGTAAGGCGTGAGAAAGGGATGAGTATACACTCCCATCGGTTCACGAGTACCTAATGGGTCGATCCTCGATCCATTCCTATGTATAAGCGACAATCTTCATTCACTCTGGCGAAATAAGCCAACAGTCGGAGCAGAATCGGAAGCAGATCGGCAACTCTTCGGAATGTGTCACACGACACGTCAGATAACGTCGCGGCCCCTCCGCAGGTCTGGGGTGCCAAGCCTTGGCATGCACGCGGCTTGCTCGCTAAATTGCTTGTACGATTCGTCCGGGCGCTTCTCCAACCGACGATGCTTGCGTCCTCAGGCCGCGTGGCATTAGATGTGGCTTGCAATGTACTGCAGGCGCGTCCGCATCCGACAATCATTTGAAGCGCCGCTGTCCGTGCGGTTGGGAAAGAATGGGTGTCACTAGATGTCCGCGGCCCGTAGGAGCCGTGGGCGTAGTGGGAAATCGCGGCCCACCTGGGCAGGGCGGTTGAGCTGGATGCCTTTGTCATCATCGCCTTATTACGGCCTCGAGATAGCTCATCCGAGGCTGAGGAGTTTAGATTTGGACATAACTCAGCCTTACGGAAGATCTATTCGCCTCGATCATACAGCAAGTGCACTCTGATGATTATTCAAGTTAACGGCCGCTACCGTCGATGATTGTATCGACGATAGACGAAGAGGTCGACAACTGCGCCGCCAAGCCACGCTGATTCGTAGCGTCTCCGATACAGGTGCAACCATCGAACACGACTTGCCTACAATAGGGCCTTACTGGACTGCTCGCGACGTCCATATCTCCATGATGACGGGATAGTGAAGATACAATTTTCTTCCTTTGCTGGCTCTCGACCGATCTTCGTATGATTCTCGGTCCGACGTCATGGAGAGCCCGATCATCGGCGAGAAGCCACGCTTACATCGGCGGACCACGTCCACGATGTCTCCGGCCACTGCCAAAGCAGAATCGACAACGGTGACACCCACCTGGCATAACCTTCCCAACAAACGTCAATTGACTATCCTTGCCCTTTCTCGTTTCGTCGACTTCTTCCAGATGGCGGCCTTGCAGACGATCATGGTCCACCAACTTCAAAGCTTCACAGCCAAGGACTCCGAACCCCTCTCAGAGCGCACGCTTGCCCATCAAGCTGGCGTGCTCCAGGGTGCCTTCACCGCTGCTCAGATTCTCACCAGCATCCTTTGGGGCCGCATCGCCGACCATCCGCGGATAGGACGCAAGCTCGTCCTGAACATCGGTCTCATCGGCACCGGAATCGGTTGCGTGGGTGTCGGCTTCTCCTCCTCGTACCACCAGGCGGTCTTCTGGCGATTCCTCAGCGGCGCTATTAACGGCACTGTGGGCGCTGCCCGCACCATGGTCGCCGAGCGCACGCCGAAACCATGGCATGCCCGTGCCTTCCTGCTCCTCCCGGCAGCGTTTAATTTTGCCAATGTTGCAGGCCCGCTGCTTGCGGGAATACTGGTGGATCCTTTCCAGAACTTCTCGGGGCTTTTTGGACCGCGGAGTCTGTTCGGTGGTGCCGCTGGTATGCGATGGATGCAGC
Organism: Ramichloridium luteum; assembly: GCA_002368545.1. Lineage (NCBI taxonomy): Eukaryota > Fungi > Ascomycota > Dothideomycetes > Mycosphaerellales > Dissoconiaceae > Ramichloridium > Ramichloridium luteum. The sequence continues at coordinate 166,952 of MTSC01000033.1, read as the reverse complement.
TCTATCCTTACGCAGTTGCGAACTGCCTCAGCGCGGTCTTACTATTTGCTGAGGCTTTGCTGGTGCACTTCATGCTCGACGAGACGCTGAAGACGAAGTTGCCGTTGCGGCCGAGCGATCTCGATCCTGTGCAGATTTATCGGGATCTCCGGCACCGATTGGCAACGGCAAAACGGGATGGATACAAGAGACTTTCACTCCAACACAGGCGGCAGGCCAGCTTGAGGAATTCTTTCGAGCTAGGGTCTCCCACCACCCATAGAGCCGACTGGGACATGGATTGCAATACAGATACGCCTGCACCGCCGCCAACACTCCCTTTTCGGCGCATTTGGACTCCCAATGTTATCTGGAACCTCGTAAGCATCGCCATCTTCGACTTCCACATGGGTGCTTTCGCAAACCTCTGGACGCTCTTCCTCGCCACGCCTCGCAATGCCCCGTCATTCAATAGCGATTCCTTCAGTATCATAAAATTCTCCTCTGGTCTCGGCTTCCTACCTGCCTCGATCGGCTACGCAATGGCCATTCTCGGCTTCATTGGCGTCGCACTGCAATTCCTCCTCTACCCCTGGGCGAACCGACGATTTGGGCTGATGCGCAGCTTCCGCTGGTCTCTGCTTCTATTTCCCCTGGCCTACGCGCTAGCGCCCTACCTTGCTTTACTGCCCTCCACCACCTCCTCCGAAAATACCACGGATGGCGCGTCTGCCCCCGCTACCGGCCCGGCCGTGTGGACTGGTATTACCGCCGTCCTCCTCCTTCAAGTCACCGCACGCACGTTCGCGCTCCCGGCAACGATCCTGCTACTCAACAACGCAAGCCCCCATCCCAGCGTTCTCGCAACGATACATGGTCTAGGCGGTGCCTGTGCAGCCACATTCCGAACCATTGGTCCTGTGGCGGCGGCGTACTGGTATGGCATCTGGACCGCGAGGGGCGTCGTCGGAATGGCATGGTGGTTCGTCGCGGCGATCGCAGCTTTGGGCTGGGGAGCCAGCTTTTGGGTGCGGAATGGCAGTGGACATGAGGTCTTCTTGCCAGGTGAGGAAGGGAAGATGAAGGAGGAAGAGGTCGGTATCGGAGGGAGCGGAGACGGGAGGTGAGGTTTGTGCTTTCCAATACCCACGACGATCCATCATGCAGGCGTAATGTTTGTTTTTTATGTATATACTACAATGGGTTCCATACATTCCGTTCCAAAATAGAATCTTCCTTCTTTGTCATTATCGTCGGTGGAGGTGTAGGCTTCTTGTATTGTATTGCATGATGACATCGATGCCAGACTTGATGGATGATTCTGAACGTTGATAATGGAAGATTTTTGCTCATACGAGTGTTCCGGAACCACAATTTGATCTCGAACGATCACTTTCAGTGATATCGATCGTTCATAAGCCCTTACATGAGTCTTTCTTTGTTGATGATACGATGCCAGACATCAATGTCCATATTCATCACGTGAGCTATCTACAAATTCGGAAAACTTCCTCTTTCATCCATCATACCTCCGAAACGGAGTCACCAACTCAGTCATGCAGGCATCAGGGCGATGCGGTCTCTCGTTCAGCCGGCCTGCAACACCTTGACCGATTTCCGCACATGCCTGGTGGAGAATAAATTTCTTTCATCGAGACGCACAGCAGCAAAGGTGGCTCCGCGCTTTAGACTACCACCGCACCACAAGAAGCACCACCTTCGCACCACCACAATGACGTCCAACAACAGCGCGACCGATTACGCGCAATGGTCGCACGCGGAGCTCCTGCAGCGCGTCACCGACCTCGAGCAAAAGCTTCGCGCGCAGAACAACACGCAGCTCTCATCATCGTCACCCATCCCTCCGCCGCGCAAGAAGCAGAAAAAGGTCGCGAAGCCCTTCCGACCGGACAAATACAATACGCGGCTGATTGCGCTGAAATTTGCGTACCTCGGCGGGAACTACAATGGCTTCGAGCATCATACGAACAATCGTACGCCGCTGCCGACGATCGAGGAGGAGATATGGCGCGCGCTGAAGAAGACGCGGTTGATATTGCCAACTGCGGATTCTGGCAGCAGGGACGCCAATGGAGAAGAGGAGGTCTCATGGGAAGGCTGCGAGTACAGTAAATGCGGTCGCACGGATCGCGGTGTAAGCGCCTTCGGGCAGGTCATTGGCGTGCGCGTGCGGAGTAATCGGCCGAAGCAGGTCGAGCGGCGGACGCCGGCGGCGGAAGAGGCAGATCAGGAGGAAGGTCATGTGGAAGTGGAAGTGGACACGGCGGGTGAGCCAGCGTTCAACCCGATCGCGGACGAGCTTCCATACATCCAGATCATCAACCGAGTCCTGCCGCCCGATATACGGATACTGGCGTGGTGCCCGGACCCACCTCCGGACTTCTCTGCTCGCTTCAATTGTAAGGAGCGGCGGTATCGGTACTTTTTCAGCAATCCTGCGTATATTCCGCTACCTGGTACCACTGGAGCTCGGGCATCGGGTGCGTCTGCTGAAGGATCCGCAGAAGACGGATGGCTGGATATTGAGGCAATGTCGCAGGCGGCGAAGAAGTACCAAGGTCTGCATGACTTCCGGAATTTCTGCAAGGTCGACCCAGGGAAACAGATCACGAACTTCGAGCGGCGCATCTTTCACGCTGGAATTCATGAGGTGCGGCCAACCTCGGCGGAAGGTACACCAGCTGATAATCCACTTGCCGTGACCACGCCAAAATTGTATTACTTTGAGGTTCGTGGCAGTGCGTTCCTATGGCACCAGGTTCGCCATCTCGTAGCGATGCTTTTCCTTGTCGGGCAGGGATACGAGGATCCATCGATCATCGATGACCTGCTCGATGTTCAAAAAACACCCGCGAAACCGATGTACGACATGGCGAGCGATGTCCCACTGGTCTTGTGGGACTGCATCTTCCCATCTGCAGAGGCCGTCGGCCTAGCCGATCACTCCGCGGGCGATACTCTCTCGGCTTTAGGATACGAGGACGCCATGAATTGGGTATATGTCGGCGACGAGAACGGTGGCAGGGATCGTGGGCGAAGGCCTGCTGGTGCATCTGAAAACGGCAAGCATGGTCGCAATGGAGTCATGGAGGAGCTATGGGCTCTCTGGCGGAAGCGCAAGATGGACGAGATCCTAGCCTGGAATCTCATGGAGCTTGTCGCGGGTCAAGGCGAGCAACCGAAGACCGCACATCTCGAGGAGCTCGCGAATGATGAGGAGCGAAGTGCTCGGATCTTCGATGGCAGTGAGGTTCCGCGGACCGTTGGGAAGTATGTTTCTGTCATGCAGCGGGATCGGATGGAGGAACCAGATGTCGTGAATGCACGATATGCGGCGCGGAAAGGCCTAATCAGCGCGGCGGAAGGCTCGGCGATTCAGGATGGCGATGAGTAGTCGGTACCAGCTAGGTCCTCAATCATGATTTGGGCTCATAGAGGCAAGCCTTCGCGCCTCTCCATACTTTCTCGAGCACGTCTCTACGTGGCATGATACTCTGTGATTGATTCCGTCAGCTTCCCAAAAGGTCTCTGCCGCATGACTGGTGATCTTTCTCACCGGAAAAACCACTACAACCTCCTTCTCTCCCTCTACCACAATAGCCATGTAGTAGCGCACCTGGAATCCCACAAATGCCTCATGAATGAAAAGGTCCTGGACTGCTGCTGTCGGGATGAATCGCGTCGCGCCTGTGCGAAAGTAATGCCCGCTACTCGTGGTCGTCTGCACGCCCAACCCGCGCACCACCAGCAACGATTCCTCCGTATAGCCACGTCGGAGGACCAGCCAAACCAGTGCAAAGTAGAATGCGATGCGTGCCGCGATGTGGAAGGGTCGCAAATACACTGCAAGGTGTTGCGCGGCAGCGGCAAGAAGGAAGGGTGCACTTCTATGAGATGATGCCGCGTCTGGAAGTCGGAGAGGCGAGGGGAGCCAGCGAGATATGCCCGGTGCTGCTTGCGCTTCGGCGAGGAGTCCAGCCAGGATGACCAGACCGCCAGCAATTCTCAGGAGGATGAGCACGAGTTTCGAAGCCTGCGCGGCGAGTGTCTTGCTTGACGAGGCCGTGGAGAGCGTGAACAGCACCGTTGTCGGCGTCGGTCGGGTGATGGTCAGCATGTCTGCTCGCGTTTCGATCTTGCCATCAACTGCTCAGAAGCATGCCTGTGATATACACTCTCGCGCTCTGTGATAATATGTCACGAGGAAAATGGGCCCGGCGTTCAATAGTTGGCCGATATTTTTTCTGTGGTCCCCCGTAGATGGTTCATGAAATGAGCAGTGTTGCGACCGGGATCTTGAAGCGGGGAGGCGGCTGGCTTCTATTTGAACCACTTCACATTGAGCAACTCTGTATCTATGTCTCTACGGAGTATTCTATGGCTCTCGCTGTTTGATGTATCACGATAGATGCCTGCACGGAATGCTGCTAATCAGCGGGTTGCAGCTGCAGACCTTCACATGTAGCTCACAATCATCCGTGTTGGTACATTCATAACAAATTGAAATTGTATCCGCTAATAGTTTTACACTTGAACTGACATGAAAGGCCGCCGAATGCGGTCATTGTAATCGCATGTATGGAATCCTCCGTTTCCACGCCGCAGCACCGAGCCTCAGCGGGTTCCCGCGACCTCCAAGCCGCCGATACAAATGAAAGGCCAACATGAGACCACCGAATATCGACAGAAACCCCAGTAGATATGCCTCCGGTCGAATGCCCTTCCCCTTGAAGGGCAAATATGGAAAGGGGTTGACGAAGATCGTTGCGGAAATGTTAGTCCCGACGATCTCGCTCGTGCCGTACGGGAGGTGGTTGCCGTCGCTGTCGAGGGCGAGGATGCGGAGGTACCGCGCCTCGCGGGCATCATCGTCGAGAGCGATCGTCGTCTCAAAGGTCGTCTTCTTGGCACCTGGCGATTCGTCCCAGACGTCGTCATCTTCGGCGTTCGGTTCGTCGGAGAATTGCAAGATCCACTCTTTGACCTCCGTTGCGCCATTCCACGACACATACACTTCGTCCATGTCACTCGACAGCACCAAGGTGGGCGGCGTCTTGGGCTTTCCAACCCAGGGCTGTTTGTACGTACGATAGCTTTGGATATCGCCGGCTTCGAACGAAGTTTTTGCACCAAAGTGGGCATCGCAGAGCACCGTCTCGTCGCCAGCGAATTCGGTCCAGGCTGCGTCCAGTCCATAACCGATCAGAACCTTGGAATCTTTGCCAGGCCCCTGAGGAAGAAGCTGCATAGATCCCTGAGACGAAGCTCGAAGACCTTGCGGATTCTCGTACGAATGAATGAGCCTGACGGTGTAGTCTGCGCTTGTGCCATTGATACTCGAAATCTTCTCTGCTTGCCAATCCACTTCCGGTAGCACATCCTCTTCTGCTTGCATATTCAATTCCGTTTGCTTATCCAATTCTTCTCCCGACTCGTCCCTTCTCAGCGGCGCTTTTCGTCGCGGCGGCCTCGCGCCCGGCGTGGGGTAGGTAAGTTCCAATAGTAGACCGCGCGAATATGGTAAGCCATAGTCATAACGCATGTCTCCTGCCGCATTATCGAAGAGGCTCAACAAGATCCTGCTCGTACCGGCGATCGGTGCTGGCGGTTGATAGGTTTCCGGAAACGAGTCCAGAGTGTGAAATCGGGCATTGTGTTGATATGCAAAGTTGATGGCTTGACCGTCACTGGCATCGAGAAAGTTGTTCCGTTTGCCGCCGAGAGTCCATATGATGTCGCCCGTGACACCATTGATGTAATAGATACTGTGGAAGAATCGAGCCGATATGAGGTAGTTCCCATACTCATCTTTGGAAACACTGTTAATGTGAAAGAAGTCGTGTGCTTCGTCTGCCGATTCGGCTCCCTCGATGGGGACATAGCTATCATCGATCTGGACATGATCGGAAGCTCGCCACTGAAATAGTACTTCCTGCGTGTCAATGGTGACTTCTTGAAATATGCCATCCCATACATAGAACGGCGCTTGGCCGTCGCCGGGATGGCATTCGATGATCTCGTATATCGTGAGTAAAGCGGTATCTTCGGAGGTGACAAGAAATTCATGAAGGTCTGCGTCCAGTCCATTTGCAGCACGGACTTCGTGAACGATCTCATAGGAGGAATCAAGCTAGTTGAGTCAGATAGATAAAGCCCATGATAGACCTGTCGATACACACCATGTAATATGATCCCGCGCCGTGCCCTCGAACCCGATCATCGCCCAACCAGAAGGTCAAGTAATCTTGCCCTTTGTACCTCTGCACCATCAGATCGTATGCTTCCCCACCGTATTCATTGTCAAAGTGTTGGGTCCAGACCAATTCACCGTATGGATCGACGATCATCGGGCCGGGAACGGGGTTCTGGTGGCCCCTGGGCGTGATCATAATCAAGTTTCCGTCGTCGCATCGAGCATCCCAGCTTGGGAAATTGAACCGTGGCACTGGCAGATCACCGGTTGTTGCGTATGTTTGCACAGGGTACGCCCCATCCGCGCCGTCATCGAGGTCGGCATTGTATGTCGGAGCGGCGCCATGCTGTAGATCTGAGGCCAACGCCCCGATATCGATCCACGGAGTTGAAAGCAATAATAAGAGTGAGCAAATCATCGTTATCGGCCTGCATCACGGGACTACCCTTAGCCCTTGAAGTGTGATGGCACTGGCTTCCGGATGTGGTACATCAGTCAGGGAAGTCGCGCGGATCTGGATGGATGAATGGAAGCAACGATATCGCGATGAGTGAAGTTCACAATCGCAAGTTTGCTCCCAATCTGTGCACGATGTTGTTGATTAACTTCAAAGGAAAGAAACGATCACCGACAGCGGGATCAGAACTCGGCCAAAGGAAAGCAATTACTGATAGAGATGAGAGGAGATACCGCCAGCGGACTCTACTGCCAAGCCAGAGGGATGCTTGGCCGTGCAAGAATATCCCAGCAGGAATGTAAGAACGGGAGTGAGATAGGTGAGAGAGCGCATCCAGAGGTGGAGGTCCAAGACTTTTACATGTAACAAAGGGCAGGCGAGCCTTCGGACTTTCGTCGGCTCCCATGCTGGCCAAGTCGCTCTCACTGAACAAAGAAGTGTGACGCGTCTATGAAACATCCAGCGGGCGTCGTGCCTACCCACTCAGGCACTGTACTGTGTAGCCGCTTGAATAAGATACCTTATTGTACTTCCCTTGTGCAAGGCCAGATTACTTTCCATCCATGCGTCGTCAGCTTCGGCGGCACCTTAATTCAGCCACAGCACAAAGTCATATCTCGGGACTTGTTCCGAAGTTGAATGGACAATTCCTTGACGATACACAGGCCGTAATGCTGGCAATGTATTTATCTGAAGGCGATAATGATCTCTCCAACACCTGTTACCGGTCTTAAGATGGTCGTCATACCATGAGCAGGATCTATCGCACATCGACTTAGCCCTACGCAGCATATCGTGCATATTCGCGAACGGCCAATCGCAAGCGCCCGCCCAGGAGAGGAAGGGAATACATGGCCGAGCTCTTCCAGTCATGCTCATAGGGAGAAACAGTCAGTAGCGCCGACGTCGGCGGCTGTGCCCATTGTCGTCAAGAAGAGATACGCCTGCGGATCTTGCATGATTGTGGGTAGCAGTTGTGATCATGATCATCCGTGTGAACAAGGACGAGGCCATTGACGTGGCATGGGCTTGGCGGCCGCGTGGCAGGGCGGATTTCCTACGCGAGCGCGCGCGTGGCTGAAGACAAGCCCTAACGGACATAAGACACGCGACACTGGCCTGCGATCGACGCAAACGTACACGTACAGTACCGCTAGATCAATGCATAAGTTTTCCGGAGTGTCGATGAAGCGCATGCGGATCGGAGATTAGAAACATAGAAATGGCCGATGTTCTAGACCGCATGACGAGTTATGCCAGCTAAGCTTTTGAACGTTCAATCATGACTTCGGAGTCCTTTGAGTCCCTATGCTTGGGCCTGAACCACCGCCTGCATTTTTCGCTCAGATGGTGTACAGTACGTCTCACCATGCTTTCATCAAGCCTCGAACCTCTTGGTAGCTCTGCCAGAGATGACAGCGGCCTCAAGCTCCGTCCATGTGTGCTCAGTCGCCCTACCATAGCGGACAGTGTCAATGAATCAGCGGCCAGCGCTTGACCGCAAGATAGAATTCTTCGAGATGCTCACGAGAGAAACATGCACTTCAGTCGCCCGTGTCCAGCTCCAGATCCAATTGCACCCCGTTGCTAACCCCATAATCCTCAAGCGTGAGCTGGTCCTTGAACGGCCGTTCCCCCTGCCGCTTGAGCATAATCTCATGCGGCTGCCGACCAATATGCGCTGCCACCATCGCCTTGAACGCCTTCACACTGTCGCTGGCGAAGCACGGGATCGCTGCTTTGGTGCCCAGCCGGTCGTTGATGTTCACGATGATCATTGCTTCGCCCCCAGGTCCCGTCGGCATGGCGGCAGGCTTCGCCACTTTCTCCTTGTCCTTATCCCTGCTCTTGTCCTTCTTCTTTGAGTCTCGATCCTGTCTGTCCTGGTCCCTTCTGTCGCTGCCACTCTTCTCATATGGCCGCCGGTCTGAATCGCGTTCGCGATCGCGATCGCGATCAGAATATCGCGGTCGGTCCCGATCGCGGTCCTCGTCGTCTCGCCCACGTCGCCACGAGTCCTGGCGGCGGTAATTCTCCTCGCCGCCCCGCCGGTCCCGGTAGTCGTCACCTCTTCTACCGCCATCGCGGTCGCGGTCGCGGTCGCGATAGTCATTACGCCGCGGCGACCGATCCCGGTAGCCGCGCTCGAGACCTCTGTGGCTGTCGTTCCCAGCGACGATGTCGTCGTCGCCGCGCGGGCGCTTCTCTTTCCATTTGAAGCCGCCGGAAGACTTAGACTTCTTGGGTTTGGGTTCGCCGCGGTCAGGAGATGCGGAACGGTCGCGTGCGGGTTCTGCGTCCATATTTGCTTATATTGTGTACGGTCACATGTAATGTTGAAAGTCGAAGCTGAAATCGTAAGTTCAAGATAATTGTCAGAGGTATGACGATGCTTGCGACTTTGCTTGCAGCTTGGTTGCGGAGCTTGCAAGCTTGTGATTGGCTCAACTGTGGGTAATGCGATGATCGTCTTCAACTCCACTTCCATCTCTACAGATACATCCGATGACTTCCACGGCACTTCAAATCTAAATAAGATATTCATCCATAAAGAGGTGCTTTTGTCTCATTGTATCATAAGTCGTGAAGGTGCTATGGAGAATTCACTGGCAAGAAATACAATTCAGCCTGGACTGTCCAACGTCAACCAAACCGAGATGCGAACGTTGTTCACGCGCCCGACGGCCGATCTTTGTAAACAAGAACATAGCAAGATCGTCGACAGTATATGACCATTACAGCATTTATCCACATTAGCTGTCGTACGCTCGAGATAGCCCTCGGTAGCCGCGCCGACCCTGCCATCGCCACCACGCACTCGACCACCAGTATGGATGAGCCACCGTGCTCTGCGTGCTAATTCTGGACCGACCATGTCTTAGATCGCATCCCGTTGACCTCCTAGGGATGATGACTTATCGCTTCAGTCAGTCACGGAAAGGCACTCCGTGCAGGCGTTCCGCTACACATCTCCCAGCATCTACAACAGTAAACCTCACGGTTCCAACGCAAGTCACCGGTACCACAATATTGCAAGCCTCCCGTCCGAGTGACAATGGAGAAGCAGCCGCAGCTTGCCAGTCGTAGCAGCAGATACTGTCACTGTCGACTGAGAAGTTGTGGGTGTGTGTTGAGAGTCTGCTGACTGATGAGACGTCTCGCTTTCGGGCCGACTCAATGAGTCCGGCCTTCTGCAGGCTGGACACGCGACACTGCGCGCGCGTCTGGTGGCAGTATCACTCCGATCTGCAGTCTGGCACCAGGATACTCATCGCTCATCGATGACGCTGATTGTTCGGTGGTGAGGCGCTACCAGCTTAGGATCGTGCTTCGACAACATCGATATTTGTCTTTCCGATGTGCACGGTTCATTTCGGCGCGAGCTCGGTGACCGCCACCATTGCGCAAGTCGGCACCGATGCAGCGGCGCCATCGATCGGCGTCGGGCCTTGTTGCAAATGGTGATGGTAAGCCTCGACGGGGTGCAGCGTGTCATAGCATTTGGTGAGGATTTCCTCGATCCAAAACTCGGCTTCGGCCTTGAGCTTCAACTGGCGCTTCGCCATCTTGCTGCGCTTCAGCTTCGTCATCGGCTGAGTTCCGCCTAAAGGGGCCAGCAGCGGACTGACGGGGGAGCCAACCACGTCACCATCAACGAGCGGCGAAGTCGGCTGCGACAGCAGGCCCTCAAGCTCAAGGCATTGGTGAATCAGATCCTCAACGCCATCGCGCGTCGCGATCGCCTTGGGCTGCATGCGCTCGAAGAAGTCGTCGCCGAACAGCGGGTCATCTGCGATCGCGCGCTCCAGCGACTCCAGGAAGAAGGTGAAGCTCGGCAGCGTCGGGCCTTCCATGGTGAAGGGATAGTGCACGTCACTGAGCAGGCACGCCGCGTACAGCAGCCGGATGTTGAACTCGGAGTCCAGTGAGTGGTCGACAACGCACGCTGGGCAGCCGCGCGTCGAGCACCAATCCTGCTCGCGCTCCGTCGCCAGGAAGCATTGCAGCCAGAGGAAGGCGCTGCGGCCATCGCCAGCGAAGGCGAATTCGAGGTCCTCAGGTCGAGATTGTCGGCGGGAGAGGGTGGCGGGAGTGACGCGGTGCGCGATCGAAACAGCTTTGTCGAAGAGCTCGACGACAGGGACGAGAAGCGCGTGAAGGATGTCGCGGATCAAGAGCCATTGCGCCTGCGTCAATGCGTCGTCGGATGAATGGCGGGTGCAGAAGCTGTCGCAAATGGTCAGTGAGTGCCGTCCCTTTTCTCGTCGGACTTTCCGCAAGACAATCGATTCACTAACCCATACGCATAATGTTCACTTAGATGTCTCCGAAGGATGCTGAAACCTTCGGATTGATTGAGCAACTGAACATCCTCCGTGTCGAGTCGACAGAGCGTGGCGTGGGGGTGCATCTTTTCAACTTTGATGATCTGTCGTGTAAGCCGGGGGGGCGGTCGACATCTACTATCTTTTCGTGATTGAAAGATGTAAGATTGAGAACAAGGAGCCAACGATCGGTTTGTCCAGTTGCATTCTCCCTAGTTCAAGAGTCGAGTTGGTGTGGAATGAGATGGGCGCTCCTGTTAGCTGTGTAAGGACAGTCCAGTCAGGTCATATGAGTTGGGCTGAGCAATGTTCCCACGTCAGCAAATCAGTGACGATGCTGCAACGACGTTCACAACGAGATCAAAGCGCTGACAGCGAGGCCGACGCACATATGTACATTGCGAGAACCTTATGTACCGGAATCGACCTAAAAGTCACCTAGATCTCTTACCACCTTGACGCTCCAGCAAGCGTGTGTGCGCCACGGGTCTGCCGCGTCCCCATCATGCAGGAACGGCCCTTTCCACTCGGTTGCCCGCTCCCCACTTCCACTATGAAGGTCGCCCAACGCAGCCCGAACACGACACGCCGACAAGGCGAAATGCCGAAACATTCCAAAAAGGTGGCGCTAGAGGGTGGACAATGTAACAGAAACCCGCCCGCGCACACCCCGGGTGGTGCGCATGTGACGATCAGTAGCCCAAGCACTAATTGGGACGCTACAGGACCCCCGTGCGGTTCTCTTGCGGCGGGTGGGAAGCGAAAGGTTCGTCGCAGCGAGCCAGGAAAGCAATCCTGCGCCGGCGTGACCGCCCCTCGTCCTATTCGGCGGCTGCTCCTGTACTGCGCAGACCAGCGAAATGCCTAGGCAATTAACCCGGACCTACCCTCTCGCAATAAATTTGCGAGCGGTCGGCGCGAATAGGAAATGGATAGCCAGGCACGGGACGGGGCACAGGCAGCTCCAGTGGAGTGCGGCCGCCGAATGGCGAATGAAATTTCTCTCATTCCCGAGGATTACTCTTTACTGCGGCTGCGGCGATTACTACTGCTGCTGCTACTGCTCGCCTGCAGCAGCATCTGGACCTCCACAGATAGGCGTGTGATCTCTTGGCCGGTCGCCTTTTCCAATTCCATTATTCGCAACTTCCACCAAGGTGGCACGCAAGCTGTACGCATCGTGAGGCAAGGATAAAGGCAAGGGTAAACGAGAACGGCGGTCGCTCGGCGTATCGTGGAGTAGCATGGACCTGGTTCTAGACGAAAGTTTGCGGCAAGCAGAATTGCAGGTGATTCGGGGCTTTTTGGTGCGTGATCTGCTGTCTCGCAACGCACGGGTGCGGGTTTCCGAGCGGCGTTTGGAGGCCCAGAGCCGCCGCCCGCCTGCTTTTCGCAGCCCAGCCCGATTGCACTCGATCCCGCCATTTCAACTTGTGATCCTCGTGAGCGCAGATTGACACACGGGATCGGCCAGACATTTTATCGGAAAGCTGTGTAGCCATAAATTGCAGTGATTCATTTTACATCGCCACAGCTCGCAAGAGGGGAAGTCATCCTGTCTCCTTCGGCAGATCAACAGATCGGCCACCGCCGCATGACCCTGAAAATCGCGAGAGCCGCATCTGGCCCTGCGCGAAAGCCTATTTTACTAGGTGGGTATTCCTGGAAGTGCCGCTTGCAACGTGAGACGGCACACCGCACCGACAAAAGAAAGGCTCTTCTCTCCATTGCCTTGAGTGCTGGGTCCGCGGCGGTTGTCATTTCTCCAGACAGATACCATATTTCGGGTGAACGTTTCCTGTAAAGGAACAGCCACCGGCACCGCGTGCTTCCTCAAGCGCGTTTGATTGCAAGCCACAACGTGATGTCGTGGTCGGCCGGCAGAGGTCCACGTCGAGTGGAGGACGCTCCGCAGGATGCTCTCGTGAGCGTTCTTCGTGTGCATACTGCGCTCCTACTGCACATATCAAAACGAGGCACAGTCAATGATCGTCTCTCTGGAGGGCAGTCGATGCCTGTCTCTCTGGCATGTACATAGCGTGGAACCCTCCTCCTATTTTTATTTAACAAGTGCCGCCTGAAAGGTAAAATCATTCTGCCCCTCAAAGTGGCCGACCAACCAAAAAGTCCAACTGAAAATTCGGCGACCCTGCCCGCTCCCGGCGCAGCGGCAGCCCCGGCCCGTCTGCCCCAAGGACGTTCACGTGGACCACTTCTGGCAGAAGCGCGCGCGTTGCTGGCAATCAAACAGTTTCCCGCCTTTTCTGCCTGCGTGACCGACGACTTTCTTCACGATGTGTGTTCCCTTTGCTTTTATTAGCCTGATGCACCACCACCGCCGTCGCATCCTCCGACGATCCTCCTTCCAGCATGCGCGTACGAGGTCAGAAGACCTGCTGGTGGCCAACATCTTCCCTCTTCAGCCTATTCTGCATGAGGTTTTGTCGTTCCGCGCGCTTCTGCGGTCGTCCACCGTTTTGGTTGCCATTGGTGAAGCCGATGACACGTTTGCGTTGGTCATTAGTATCACCGTACCGTACAGTGGGGTTCCCATACTTTATAGAATATACCTCCTCACTGGATAATACTTGCCCACTGCAACCCTTCGAAACGAACGTCCCGAGGAGGCTACCTCGGTTCCGTCGTGCCATGCCTATCTTGAGATCTGCCGTTTCGTCCATCGACTCATGTTCGGGATGATCAAAGCATCGCCCGTGCACTAACTTATGCGAAAGTTCCCACGTAGTCGCTCGACTTGATATCTTCCTGTGATACAGCATCCGGGTCACAGAGTCGAGGAGACGTTTGCGATGCCTCGCGATCAATTGAACGAAGATAGACCTGCCAAGATGCCACACGGTCTATGTCCAGCTGTGGCGGTGGCATCACGTCGACGGCGGGGTTGGCGTGCTAGTAAGACAAGTGCCAGTCTGCTAATGCAGATGCTCTCCATTCAGCTATTCATCCTAGATTTGATGCCTGGGATGAAATTGGTATGTGCCTGAGCGGTGATCCAGCTTGCTCAAGTCTTGCACGTTTGTCAAACCCAGCTCCGTCCTTTGTGTATTGTCTCAGTTCACTTCCACGAGGCCAGGTCTCAATTTCGGTGCCGAGTATGATTCAGCTTTCACATGAAGGAGCGCCCATGTGTCGTTGTTTCTACGTATTTATTTATTGAATGTCCACGATCTCGACTTTGAAGTGATTGATGTCCTAGCGACGGAGTGTCTCGACCGCACTCACTGATCATCATGATCGCATCTGGAAGGTCTAATTATTTGGTCATGGACTCGTCCATGTTAAATCATACATCTCTAATCCGGTCCGAATCGATCGCAGAACAAGTATCTTATCAGTTTGCTCTTCTTGCAACACATGATCTTCCAGCATCGATCGAGCCAACGCCCAGTGGGGGTTATTAGCATAACCCTAAGACCATTGATGCTCAGTGAGTCTGAATTAGTGTCACTGCCCGCCCCTAATACCATAAAGAGGCATTTAAACGATGAGTCGGGGTGCAGAAATACTGCTGAAAGCATACGGAGATATATGCTTTGTGAAAATGGTCTTGTTGGTCCTGTATGCCGCGTGCGTGGAGAGGTGCTTTGGGTTGAAACAACCAGATCCAACGAACCTAGGTGGTTTGCATTGTATCTTTGCAGTTGTTTCCGTCGAATTGCGAGGCATGTGCCGCAGATGGCACTGGCATTTGTCGAATCACCATAACACAAAAATCATCTGAGATCATGATCAGCGCACGTCGCAACACATTCTTGGTCATGTTGTGTTGTTCACATGCCTCGAGGCCGTTTACACGTGATGTCGGGTCCCCTCATGCAACGTTACCTAATCCAGGGCGAATTCGGGGGTGTGTTTATCGCGTCGTTAGGCGCATCAATCCCGCTAACCGCACATCTACACCTGCAACACAATTCGGCCCAGAATTTTGGGAACACCAGGCTCCACACCGCGCGCGATTGGAATACTCGCAATCCGCGCGGATCCAGCTTGCTTCGGAAGCTGTGAGGCGAACGGCTAGCAACCACCCGGTGTGTGCAGGGTGGTTGTGACGTCCCGGACACAGAAAACAACCCCACCAATTGATCCACCGCCCCCAAACTCCCTGACGAGCTTTCCTGAAGAGGGAAAGTCGCACGACCACGAACACCATGTCGGACCCCAAGACGATCAAGGTCGTCTGTCGTTTCCGGCCGCAGAACAAGATCGAGTTGGCGGCCGGCAGCGAACAGGTTGTCGAGTTCAAGAGCGCGGACACCTGTACCATCACGTCCAAGGAGGCCAACGGCTCCTTCACCTTCGACCGCATCTTTCCGACCAACACGCCCCAGCACGATGTCTTCGACTACTCTATCCGGAGCACGGTCGACGATGTGCTTGCGGGTTACAACGGTACCGTCTTTGCCTACGGTCAGACGGGTTCCGGTAAGACGTTCACCATGATGGGCGCGGACATTGGCGATGAGCAGACCAAGGGTATCATTCCCCGCATCGTCGAGCAGATTTTCACGAGCATCATGCAGAGTGATGGCAGCATTGAGTTCACCGTCAAGGTCAGCTACATGGAAATTTACATGGAGAAGATTCGCGATCTGCTGGTGCCGCAGAACGATAACCTCCCCATCCACGAAGACAAGGCGCGCGGTGTGTACGTCAAGGGTCTGGGAGAGTTCTATGTTGGATCCGTTGGTGAAGTCTATCAGGTTCTCGAAAGAGGTGGACAGGCACGAGCGGTCGCCGCGACAAACATGAACCAGGAGTCCTCGCGGTCTCACTCCATCTTCGTGATCGAAGTGACGCAAAAGAATGTCGAGTCCGGCTCCGCACGTTCCGGCCGTCTTTTCTTGGTCGATTTGGCTGGTTCAGAAAAGGTTGGCAAGACCGGTGCCAGTGGCCAGACTCTTGAGGAAGCCAAGAAGATCAATAAGTCTCTTTCGGCACTTGGAATGGTCATCAACGCTCTTTCAGACGGCAAAAGTAGCCACATTCCTTACCGAGACAGTAAGCTCACGCGTATCTTGCAAGAATCGCTCGGAGGTAACTCCCGAACCACGCTCATTATTAACTGCTCGCCTTCGGCGTACAACGATGCTGAGACGATGTCAACACTGCGATTTGGTGAGCGTGCAAAGACTATCAAACAGAAGGCCAAGATCAACGAGGAGTTGTCTCCCGCACAGCTCAAGGCGCTGCTAAAGAAGGCGCAATCCCAAGTCACTACATTCGAGTCTTACATTCAGTCTTTGGAGAGTGAAGTGGGCACCTGGCGTAAGGGTGAGCAGGTGCCGAAGGACCAGTGGACTCCAGCGCTCAATGAGATGTCCAAGGTCCAGGCGCCGCAGCCTCCTCGGTCAGCTACGCCAACCAGCCGACTGAAGCAAGAGACACCTGGCACTCCCCGCCCTGAGAGCCGACTGGAACTGGAACGGGCAGGAACACCTAGCCTGGCATTGGAGAAGGATGAGAAGGACGAATTTTTGAAACGCGAAAATGAATTGCAAGATCAGCTCGCGGAGAAGGAGAGCAGCTTGGCTGCCGCTGAGCAGGCCCTGCAGGCAGCCCGGACTGAGCTCCGTGAGCTCCGCGAGTCGCACACCGCTACGACGAGAACGAATGAACAGCTCCGAGGCGAGACCGAGACTCTGCGGATGCAGGTCGAGAAGATTGAGTTTGAGACCAAGGAAGCGGCGATCACCATGGACTCGCTCAAGGAGGCCAACACCGAGCTGACTCAAGAGTTAGACGACGTGAAGCACCAGCTACTTGACGCTAAGATGTCTGCGAAGGAGTCTTCTGCCATGTTGGATGAGAAGGAGAAGCTCAAGAAGGAGCGCATGGCGCAGATGATGGCTGGCTTCGACTTGGGAGATGGGATGCTGTCGGCAAATGAGCTGCAGGTGCGCGAGCTCGCTCAGCAGGTGGACAGTCTTCTGGAGGGTGTGTCTGGTGGCACTGCCGTTTCGGCAGATCAATTGCGTGTTCTGAAGGACCGGCTGGCAGAGGTGCAGACTTTGGTCCGCCAGGCGGACATCAACAGCAACGGCAGTCTCGACAGCACTCACAACGAGATCCTCGAACAGAAGCTGGCGCAAACCCGGAAGGATTATCAGGAGCTGTTGGAGCGCAACCTTTCGGAGGCCGATGTCGAGGAGATCAAGCGCAACTTGCACGAGACTCTCGCTGCGCAACAGAACGGAGGCGGTGATCCAGCCGAGCTCAATGAGTCGCTTCGCCGGCAACAAGAGGAAGGCGCGCGTCTGCGTGCTGAGTTGGAGGCGTTGCGGAAGCAGTCGATCAAGGGTGCTAACGGTGCCACTCTCAGCAAGCAGTTGGCTGACTTCGATAACATGAAGAAGTCGCTCATGCGGGATCTCCAGGACCGTTGCGAGCGCGTCATCGAGCTCGAGATCAACCTGGACAGCACGCGGGAACAGTACAACTCCATCCTGCGCAGCAGCAACTCAAAGCAGCAGCAAAAGAAGCTCGCCTTCTTGGAGCGCAATTTGGAGCAGCTCACGATGGTGCAGCGGCAGTTGGTCGAGCAGAATGCTCAGTTAAAAAAGGAGGTGGCCATTGCGGAGCGCAAGCTCGTAGCGCGTGGCGAGCGGATCCGTGGTCTCGAGGGCCTCGTCCAGGAGAGCCAGGAGAAGCTTATGATGGCGAATCACAAGTACGTTTCCCTCTTCGAAACTCTACGTGGCGTTTACAATTCTAACAAGGATGCACAGGTTCGAAAGCCAGCTTATGGCTGTCAAGGAGCGTCTCGAGGCCGCCAAAGTCGGCTCCACCCGCGGTCTTGGACCGACCTCACCGTCTGTCGGCAACTTCTCCAACAACCCCTTCGGTCGGATAGCGAAGCCCCTGCGCGGTGGCGGTGGCGGCGACGGCGCCCAGCCTATGGTGCCCACGTTCGCGGGCCTGCAACAGGCTGCCCAACAGAACGAGGGCGGCAACAAGCGAAGCAGTTGGTTCTCGCGTTGATTGCTTCGCGTTGATCGTGGGCTTCAGGGAGGTTGCATAACGGAAATTGAATCGCGTCTTGTCCAGGCTAGGAACGTTGCGGTTGATGAGAAAATGGTTGCATGGAGATTGTCCCCTCTCTGCTGGCCTCCAAGGGCGGCTGGGCGGGTAATGTTCTAGAGAGTAAGGGCCATGTTGTGCGAGATATAGAGTCGCACGATACCCTTCGATGATAATATGTTTTCATCCGCACACTCCTTACTTTTCAGTTCAGTCTGAGTGATCCTCGTCCCGGCCTCGTGAATACGTGAATGTTCGCAATGAGCTCGGCAAACGCGAGTAAGGCTCGTACGTAAGATCATAGTCGTAACATAAACGTTATGCCCAGTTGAAGTTATCAGTGTTGTCGTGAGATTGCTGGTTGCGTTCTGATCTTGTCCGGGCTGCCCTCCGCTGATCAGCGCGAAGCTCGCGTCAGGGTCACTCCAGCTTCCAATTGCGTGAACAATATATGACAAATCACCTTTTGGCTGATCGCAGCTGAGCCCAGGTATCAAACGTTTTCCTTTCGAGGATTTGCGCGAGCATACACAACCCCTGCGAGCGCCGGCAAGATACTGCGAGCGCCATGCGCTTCTTCGACTTACCCACCGCGCTGCTGGCGCTGCTGGCGACCGTCGATGGCGCCCACGCAATGCACACTTCGAACTGGGCGGTCCTGGTCAGCACCTCGCGCTTCTGGTTCAACTACCGCCATCTGGCCAACACGCTGAGCCTGTACCGGACAGTGAAGCGCCTGGGGATTCCGGACAGTCAGATCATCCTCATGCTACCGGATGACATGGCTTGCAATCCGCGGAATTCGTTCCCGGGTAGCGTGTTCAATGACAAGAGTCGGCAGCTGGATTTATATGATGACAAGGGCACGGGAGAGAATGTGGCAGGCATGGGCGGTATCGAGGTGGACTATCGTGGGAACGAGGTCACAGTGGAGAACTTCATTCGTCTGCTCACCGACCGGTGGCCGGCGTCGCATCCAACCTCAAAGCGGCTCATGACGGACGACCGCTCGAACATCCTGATCTACATGACGGGCCACGGCGGCAACGAGTTCCTGAAGTTCCAGGACGCGGAGGAGATCAGCAGCTTCGACCTCGCGGACGCCTTCGAGCAGATGTGGGAGAAGAAGCGCTACCACGAGCTGCTCTTCATGATCGACACCTGCCAGGCCAACACCATGTACCCGGCCTTCTACACGCCCAACATCATCGCCACGGGCAGCAGCGCCAAGGACCAGAGCAGCTACAGCCACCACGCGGACCAGGACGTCGGCGTCGCGGTCATCGACCGCTGGACCTACTACAACCTCGAATTCCTGGAGACGCGACTGAACAGCACCTCCGCCGATGTCCGGCTCGGCGAGCTCTTCGATTTCTACACGTTCGACCGCGTGCACAGCGATGCCGGCGTGCGGTACGACCTATTTCCCGGTGGAGAGGAAGCGGCGCGCAATCGGCGCGTGCTCGACTTCTTCGGCAGCGTGCAGAGCGTGGAAGTGGACGCACCCCAGACGAGCAACGATTGGAAGGAGGATCTGCAGGCGCTGCAGAAGATCCTCGAGCGTCAGAAGGCGGAGATGGCTGCGGCAGAGGAAGCTTCGACAGAGACCAAGGCGAAGAAGGCAGCGCCGACGGGAGATGTCAATTCAACGAGGCCACGGAGGAAAAGACCAGTGCCGGAGCCCATAGTGCAGCACAAAGATCGCAGCCGGCAGGCGCTCGACATGGCGCGACCCCAGGACGATTTCTTGCAGAAGATCGCCGGATTGGCCTCGCTCGTTCTGTTGGTTGTTGCATGGCTGGCTTCAAGTCGACTTTTTAAAAGCTAGTATCTCTTAATGATGATAAAAGACCTTCACGTTAGCATTGTCATCAGTTTCCGTGAGCGATCTGCGAACATCCACCCGTCGCGTTTCCCCTTATTAGACCCCATCAATGTCCCGGCGGGGTGGCGTGCTCAGGGTACCCGAAGTGCTAAAACCTCCCGCCCGCAGGGTGCCTGTTTCCCGCGGGCTGGCCCAGCTTAATAGAGCCCCTCACGTAATGGGCTTGCGGGAACCACGCACGCACAAGCACGAACAACCTGCCTCTTGCCCATATCGTGGTCTCGCCCCGGAATAACGGTCGTTATTTTGCTCCCGAGCTTCACAGTAACTTTCTTCTGCTTCCCGGACCGTTCACAGTCCCACGGCCTGTCTGTCTCTGCCATTGCTCTCACCCGAACCATTACTTCAGCCTTTCGCTACTTGCCGCTTTGACGCCTACCCACGGCTTTTGAGCCTCCACCAGCCTGAGTGCCTATACCAGGTTGAAGGAGAGACACGAACAATCAAGCAGAAAGAAAGAGGAGAGGATATAGGGTGTAAAGACACCTATCGCGGTTGCGTGCCCTTGACTACATCCGACACCGCCCCCCTTCATACTTGAAGGTCCCCACAATCGCGAGACAGCATGGCTTCGGCGGCCGAGCGCCACACCGGCTCGCCCAGTGGGCCCTCCAGTGCGGCGATCATCCTGGGCCGCCAGCTGAAGCAGATGCAGAGCGACAAGGACATCCCGGGCATCAGCTGCGGGCTGGTGGACGACAATGTGTTCGAGTGGGAGGTCATGCTCATGTTGAGCGACGAGCAGGATAGCCTGTACGGAGGTGAGTTGGAGAACCGGAGGAGAACATGGGAGAGGAAGCGAGTCCGCGAGCCTGGTGATTCGCGGGATGCATTCGTTCCTTACGTCGGGTTTCGAGAGATTGAGTGCTGACCGGTGGGCCTCCACGTCGTCCAGGCGGCATCTTCCGCGCCCGAATGACCTTCCCACCCTCCTACCCGCACCAACCGCCGAAGCTCAAGTTCGAGACGCCCATCTTCCACCCGAACGTGTACCCGAACGGCGAGGTCTGCATCAGCATCCTGCACCCGCCGGAGGAGGACCAGTACGGCTACGAGTCCGCCGCCGAGCGCTGGTCACCAGTCCAGACGCCGGAGACGATCTTGCTGTCGGTCATCAGTATGCTGAGCGGGCCGAACGACGAGTCGCCGGCGAATATCGAGGCCGGAAAGCTGTGGCGGGAAGACCGCAAGGAGTTCAAGAAGCGGGTGCGGAGGTGTGTCAGGGATAGCCAGGAGAATGCGTGGGATTGACGAAGGGAGCGCGGTGGGGAATGTTTGGTTGGGACATGTCGAGGAGAAGTTGGATCGTTTCTCTCTTTCAATCAAAGTAGCGCCCGGCGTTGGGTTCAGTCACAGGCATAGGACAGGCGCTGCACCTCCACGAATTTACGAATTTTGCAAGAGGACGAGGTGTTCCACGCTTCACCCCATCGCCTTGACTGATTGTCTTTGAAGGGCATCATTCGTGATACATCATCGCCCTCCAGATGCCCAAAAAGCATCCAGATGCTCTTGTCGCACCTCAAACGCCCAGTGCAGACACGTCTGATGCATGACCGGGCTGACATCCGGCAGGTCCTCCTCCGCGCCGTCGTCAAACACCTCCCGCACGCCGAGCTGCATGTACTTCTTCAGCAGCATGCGGCGCCACCGGCCCGTCTCCCCGACACACTTCCGCCACCGACTGACCTGGCGCGCGTCGTCCGCGCAGCGCCGCCCGCGGAAGAAGCGCGTGTACCACTGGAACCAGCCGCGCACGTCGAACTCATGCCGGATCCACCCGCTCGCCTCCCACTCCTCGATGCTCTGCCCGCAGCTGACCTGGAACTTGTTCACCTCCGGGTCGGGGGCCGGGCGCGTCAGGAAGCGCTCGGCCGGCAAGCCGGCGATCCACTCGGGCGGCAACTCTTCCCAGTCCCCGTCCACCACGACGCCGAGCCGCCGCGACCGGAGCGGGCGGTAGTACGACCCGCCGAAGCACCCTTCCCGCAGCATCTCCTCGGGCGACTTGTTCGGCTGGAAGTCGGGATGGCTGGCGAAGTGGAAGACGCGCGTGGCGGCGTCGCGCGTCGGGGCCGGCGCCGAAGCGACCCAGCTGGTCCAGCCGGCCTGGATCTCGGCGACGTCCTGCGCACTGACCTCGGACTTTATGATGGAGCCTGTCTCCGCGTCATCGTCGTCAGGTCGGGACTTCGTCGCTTTGGTTGGTGGGGCCTTCCGCCGCGCGGAAGGGGTGGTTATACGATCGGTTTCGTCGTCGTTGTATGCCGGCCGTGTTGGCGCCGCGGCGATCCGCGCTGAGACTCGGGTGGGCGCGCTCTCGGCTTCGAATTTCCGTCGCTTGGACGCTGGTTTGCCATTTGGTGCGCGCTCACGTTTGGGCACGAGGGAGGGCAGGTCGAGCTCGGCCAGCAGGGCTCGGTTTTGCTTGATCTTGGCCTCGCGCCGGAGCTCGTAGTCGTTCATTTCGGCGCATCGATCGATTTCAACGTAGATATCTTTCGATTGATGGAGATCTGTGGAGGTGTCAGTGCATTGGTTGCATCTGCGCGTGTGCCTGATTGTGTGGTCTCTGGGTCTTCCATCTTGTCGGTTCGAATTGACCGTCAGGAACGCGTCCGATGACGTAGTGGCAGCCAGAACGCGCTGTCACATGGAGTCGCGAGGTACACTGGGCCGCTTTGGCTCTCGTGCTCATGCTTTGCGGAACGCTGATTCAGTTCACAGGCGGTTCGATGGTAGAGACTTCCTGATTACGGACTGTTGGCCGGAGATGATGCTACCGGGCGGCACAAATTGTTGTTCGAAATGTTGTACATCGCCGCAGCATCGTGCAGCGGCCGAAGATCATCCGAGAGACGTCCAACCGTAGTTGCGCTGAACGTGATGACAGGTCCTCGTTAGTTACTGATGCTCGGGCATGCAGTGGTTCTCTGGTCAGAAGCTCTATCATGGCGGGTCGGGAGCTGGCAAGAGCCGGAGTGATCTGCCTGCCTCAGCCACGGTGGAAAAGCCTGCCTAAAATTGACCTAAAATGGAGGCTGGCCGGCTGGCTTTGCATGTGAAGGGAACGTCGTCATAGGGCCTTCTCGCAGCGTGGCCATCATATCACGAGTGCGCAGTACCACACTTCCACTATGATGTACCCTGTGGTGAAAGATTTCCATATTGCTCCCTCCTCTCGTTCTCGCATAGAAGCCAAGCACATATACCTTGCATTACTTGCGGATCATTTGTACAGCACCTAATCTAAGCTCGTCCGTCACGCCGACCTTGCACCTGGACAAATCTCATCGGCAGGCGGTGCATATTCCGCTTCCGGAGCCCTGCGCATCGCTATCTGTCGGCAGGCCGAGACCGCCTACCTGCACGGTCGTCAGACCCATCACACTCACCGGCTGGTTCCGGCGCTTGGTCCACGAGGTCATATAGAAGACAAAGAAGCAGGAAGAAAAAATGTCGCTCAAGTATCCTATTCCCAGCACGCCGCAGGTCATCTCACCTTCTCCTCCAGCTTCCGAACACGCCGGGAAGGATGAGTACTTTGCGCCAAAGACTCGCTCCAAGACTGCCAGCGAACGAACCCCCGCGAGATTTTCTACAGACGGAATCGACGCGAACGTGAGCCGTGCACGAGGCCGCGATCGTACTTCACACCAGCAGCGGTCGGCCAACGAGACCAGCACAAACATGAACGGCACGACGACCATGACGGAAGCAACAAAAGCCGCGAACGGCACACCGAACGGCACCGCCACCGCCACCGCGCCGAATGGACTGCTTTCTCCCGCGAGCGCGCTGCCACAAGGCCGCGGAGCATCATACTGGCGCAACCTCAGCCGGAGTCCGAGCCCGCTCGGCCTGATCCCCATCCACCGGGAATGGCGCGACTTCATCCACAAGCACGAAGTGCCGCGCAAAGCGCTCCACGTCAGCATCGGCTTCGTCACCCTCTGGCTCTACAGCCGCGGGGTCGCGACGTCCTCGATCCACCCGGTCCTCCTCTCCCTCCTCGTCCCCATCTTCACGACGGACGTGATCCGCTTCCGCTGGCCCGCCTTCAACGCCGTCTACATCCGCCTGCTGGGGCCCTTCATGCGCGAGAGCGAGGCGCACGACCGCTTCAACGGCGTCATCAGCTACCTCGCCGGCGTCTGGCTCACCATGCTCGCCTGCCCCAAGGACGTCGCCGTCATGAGCGTGCTGCTGCTCTCGTGGAGCGACACCGCCGCCAGCACCGTCGGCCGCGCCTTCGGCCGGTACACGCCCCGCATCCGCAAGGGCAAGAGCCTGGCGGGCTCGCTGGCGGCGTTCGCGACGGGCGTCGGCGCCGCCGTGCTGTTCTGGAAGGTCGTGGCGGACGCGACGGCGCCGGAGTTGCGGGAGGGGTTTGCGTTCCGCGGAGCCCTGACGCTGCCGGCTCCGGCGAGGGAGTCTTTGGGGTGGAATATCGCGCAGGCGACGATTTCGGGCAACCTCGCGCTTGGGGTTCTGGCGCTGAGCTCGGGGTTCATCGCCAGCGTGTCGGAGGCGGTGGATATTTTTGGTTTGGATGACAACTTGACGATACCCATTCTATCAGGGTTTGGGCTGGCTGCGTTCTTATGGGCTTTTGTTTCCTAGGTCATATAACGATCTTAATGTCTCTCTCCGCTGTGATTCTAGTCCATTTTCCATCTCTTTGTCGGTGATCTTCTCGCTGCACAGATGCAGCAGGATTGCCTTTCAGTGGTCGCGTGGCCAGTATCCATGCTAGGGTCTTGTCTCGCTTGAGGCTATTCATGGAGAGCGGGGAGATGACCGCCCAGTTGCCCAGTGCAAATGCTCAACACGGAACGAACACCTGTAATCGTTGCACTTCATCCCGTCTGAAGCAGTAATATCTCACGTGCCTTTTTGTGTAATTCATACTCCTGCACCCTACTGCATTTACCAAGCCTCGTAGAACACCTAGATTTCGTCACAAAGCAGTCCATTCCTCCCTGCATTCCTCCTGCTGCGTCTAGTTAATCCAGGGACTGACTGCCTGCGGCCGCCTCACGCGCGCGCGCGCAAGACCGCTGAAACCCCACCCCCCCAGTAGTTCCGGCCCCATTACAGTGGAGTCACTACGGAACCTTCGACGCCACTTGCTTCGACTGTCCAGTCCAAGACATCCCGCCTTTCGCACACTGGCCACGATCCTGACATCTGTCGCTGTCGACCATCACAGTTGCTCCACGATAAACCTTGCAGCAGCAGCAGCAGCAGCAGCCGCGTGTCGTCCTTCCCCCCCGCCCTCCTCCCGGAATTCCGTCACGCTTCGGATTACGATAGCCTTGGGCCTGGCCTGCGTGCCTTTCGACCTGGGTCACGGCTTAACGACAACACCTGCACTTCACGACAACTTCAGGTCGGGATTCTAGATAGCGGCGGAGAACGTCGACATAGCAGCAGACGAAGCGGCCCAGGAACCCCTCGCATCAACCCCTCACAATGTCCACGGCAGCGCGAAGACGGCTGATGCGCGACTTCAAGCGCATGCAGACCGACCCGCCGGCGGGCGTCAGTGCGAGTCCGATCGCGGATAATGTAATGACGTGGTAAGTCAAAGACGACGCTCGGCCCTCACGCTGTCCTCGAAACCGGAGCGAGCACTCCTCGACTAACTGCTCCTCCCGACAGGAACGCCGTCATCATCGGCCCCTCCGACACGCCCTTCGAGGACGGCACGTTCCGGCTGGTGATGCACTTCGAGGAGCAGTACCCGAACAAGCCGCCGGGGGTCAAGTTCATTAGTCAGATGTTCCACCCGAACGTCTACGGCACCGGCGAGTTGTGTCTCGATATCCTGCAGAACCGCTGGAGTCCGACGTATGACGTGGCGGCGATCTTGACGAGTATCCAGAGGTGAGTGTGGAATGCCATTTCTTGTCTGGGATGGGGTGAGGTGGATGAGCAGGGGAAGAGGGAGAAGAGGAGGCAGTGAGTAGGTACGGAGGCGGCAGTAGCGGTGGTGCAAGTTGAAAGCATGCGCACAGAGGAAGAGAAAAATTTGGAAGCATTTGGGCCCAAGGGAAGGGCGGATACAACGGTACGAGGAAGCATGATACTAACAAACATGGGTCGCAGTCTGCTGAACGACCCGAACACGTCGAGCCCCGCCAACGTCGAAGCGAGCAACCTCTACAAGGACAACCGTAAGGAGTACACGAAGCGGGTACGAGAAACAGTAGAGAAGAGCTGGGAAGACTGAGGTTCTCTGGATGGACATGGCTGGAGGAGAGAACGCTATACGGAGGAGAATCACTGCCGATGGGGAAGTCAGACGCTCTCACATAGCCGCGACAGCACATGTGGATGAGGATCGAAGTTTCCGCCATGCTCTCAAGGTATGGCTTGGAATCGGTTGCCCCAGGCGCTGGAGGGACGTGGCCACGAGAGGCGGCGAGTGTCGCCGCGGGAAAGACTGCTGATTCTTGTGGCAGATGGCTCGGTGGGAGATTGAGACTGAGTGATCTTTCGGGACATCTTTACATTGAAGCGCTGGCGTGCCTTTGCTGTGCCCTTTCGAAGGCATCAATCATTTTGCTGGCGCTGAAGGACTCTATGATTAAACGGCGTTTTCGTATGGCTTACTTTGATACCAACACTATCAACAACATGATTCTGAACGAATACTTACGCCTCAAAAGGTGCGCAAGGGAGCCTCACTATAACCTTTGACAACATTGGTCAGAACTGGTGTGATCTAGAACACAAGGTTGATGAATTGTCCCGCCATTTCGTCACACTATGTATCAAAACTCCTTAGAACTCCACCATGATCGCTCGGAAGCCGAAGCATTCTGACGCGAATCTGGCATACTCATGCGTGAGGTGATGTTTTATACTATACAAAATTCCCAGCTAGCACGCTCAGAAAACGCTAATGTAGTTGTTCACCCGGTCCTTCTGATTTTGCGCGATGCATTCTGAGATCCATGTGATGTTGCGGATTTCCTATTGGATCGTGTTAGTGCTTGTGCGGCCAGAAGCGCCAAAGGCCGTCGTCAGAACTTACCTGTTCTCGGAGCTTCACCCAGGCATACACCACCGCGTGGCTGAATTGATACGTGAACGCCAGCTTGGCGATCTCCATCTCCTTCTGGTAGAACAGATCCTCCAAGCTCTTGCCCTCGTCGCTGCCGCCGAGTCCCGTGCTGTTGCCACCCAAGCCCGCCTGATCCAGCATTGTCCGGTAGTCAATCACGCCGTCCACCGCTATCCGTACGCCCTCGGCGTCGTCCGCCCGGCTCAGCATCAGCGTTCCTTCCGGGTGCAGGCGACCGAAGTTGGGGTACAGCTTCTTGCGGTCCTGCTTCGACAGCTCGGTGCCGAAGGAGTTCAGCGTGATGTTGATGCTCCGGCGGTCGGCCTCGAACTCGAGCACCTCGCGCATGACCTCCTGCGTCGGCGTCCCCGCGATACCGGGAGTCTCATTGACGAAGCGGTAGAAGTCCTCGAGGTAGTTCTTGTAGAGCGTGTTGCGGATGATCTCGATGTTCAGCTCGTCGAGGTCGTGGTGCGACAGCGAGCCCTTGAAGTAGGGCGCCAGCGGCGTCTCGATCAGCACCGAGTTGTACAGGTCCTCGATGTTCGTCGCGACGCACAGCACCGGCATCGTCTCGAACCAGCCCAGCGGGTGGCAGCGCTCCAGCAGCTCCTTCGTGTCCCGCTCGTGCAGCGTGCCCGTGATCAGCAGCGCCACGTTGTCGATCATGTACGAGTACGTCAGGTACTCCATGAACTTCGCCAGGCTGCCCGTCGCCTGCGCCTGCACGTAGCGGAACTCCGCCACCAGCTTGTCCATCGTCTTGTCGGCGAGCGCGGAGGTGGATGGGTTCGGCGGCAGGCTGGCCAGGTAGTCGCCGTACGCCGGGCCGAGTTGGAGCTTGACATCTGGACGGAGGGCCGTAGGTCAGCGCATGCGTCTGTGGATACTCCGGTAACTGCGCTCTCGCGACAGTCCGAGTGGCGAGCTGTTGTTCTTGGGCGAGGACCTACCATCGATGCTCTCGCATTGCGTCAAGTTGCCGTAGTTCTGGCTGGTGAGCAGCGCATTCCGGTAGCCGCGCACGACGCCTTCGATGTAGCCGGCGCTGACATTGTAGAGCATTCCCTCGGCCATGGTTGCGGTACGGTAGGGGGTGATCTCGAGCTGGAAGTTTGCCTTGCGGTGATGGGAATCCCCAGTAGGCCGCTGCGGATGATGTCTGGTCCAGCAGCTTGCTGAGCGCGGGCTTGCCCGCCAAGACCCGCGACCTCACCCGCTGCCGTCGTCATGGTGGTGAAGCGACAGACTGCTACAGGAACAGTCGGCGTTAGACCGCCGCTCGTGCTTGTTCAACAACATTGATGCGTAATTTATATTGTTCGACAGCTCGTAGGACGACGGCGGAGGTGCGCGGATCTTGCCCATCTCCATCACACAGATAAATGCTTTGAAGTTCCAACCAGAGCGAATTGTGATACTCGCTTCAACCACGAACAAGCGACTCCGGACTGTGCTCACCAACATTGTCAGGTATCAACTATTGGACCTGGACCTATATCGTCGAGGGTGGAGACTGTGCTGTGTGATCAGCCGTGAGCGAATCCACACGAAGCAAGGATGGCCACGATACGCGTTGAGGATGATCGGTATTGCATCTGCACTGGGTATCCTTTCATAGCCATTGAATTTATACACACAACAGTCGGACTCTGTATCATCCATTGTAAATGCAAGCGATCCAAAACTTCCAATGCCAAAACCCGTCTACAGCAAGCCGATTAGGCGAGCCAACGGGTAACGTTGAGAAATGTCCACAGCACAAACCAATGCTTCTGTACAGTAATGTCCCATGCGCCGCCAAAGCGAAAAGCAAAGGCAATAACCACCAACGCCACGCTTCCATCAAATTCTCAAGAAAGCACAAATCCAAGCATTAGAATTTCCAAAACCGAAGGGGAAGAGAGCTCTACTGCCCCATCCTCTCCTCATAAATCGCCGTCAACGGCCTCCTCTCCTCGGCACCTAGACTGACTCGACTGCCAGCCGCGCTCGAGCTTCCCCCACTGACAGCCATCCCGATGCCGCCGCCGCCCGACATGAGACCCAGATCAGGCGACCGGGACCCGAACGAATTCGGCGACGCAGCGCGGTCCTGGCCCGCGAGGAGCGGCGACGAAGTCCAGGCATCGCGGTTCTTGGCCCAGCTGTCGCGATGCTGCTGCCGTTGTTGTTGCTCCGTCAGCCGCGGGGAGGTGGTCCCCGACGTGCCTGAAGCGGAGCCGGAGCCGGAGGACGGGGGCGAGCGGGCGCCGGCGAGGGCGCGGTCTTTGCCTTTGGAAGGGGTTGAGATTGCAGCGGCGGCGCCAGCCGCGGCGACGGTGCCCGGAACGTAGAGCGGACTTGACACACTGATCGGCCGTAGCCGGGGGCTGGCGGC
Source organism: Ramichloridium luteum (assembly GCA_002368545.1). Lineage (NCBI taxonomy): Eukaryota > Fungi > Ascomycota > Dothideomycetes > Mycosphaerellales > Dissoconiaceae > Ramichloridium > Ramichloridium luteum. The sequence goes on along the minus strand of MTSC01000033.1, from coordinate 137,602 downwards.
CGTGAGGTCGCGTTCCGCGGTCGCTGGATGGTGGTCGTGGTCCGTGTCGTGCATCAGTGCCGCGGCGGCCGGATCCACACCGTGCGCGGTGCCACTGCTGCCGAGCGTGCCGGAGGAGCCGGGAAGGAGCGCGGCACGGGAGTCCTGCTGGTCACGGGCGGCCTGGTGCGCGGCGGCGGCCCCCGCGGCACCTCCTGCGGCACCTGCCGCGGCGCCACCGAGGAGCGCGTCGCCGGGTCGCGAGGCGCCGTTCGGTGGTGTGCGCGTGGGATCGTAGATCCAAGCGACTTCGGGATACACGGCGGGTTTCTTGCGAGAGGGGAGGAAGGAGAAGAAGGATTTGCTGCTGCCGGATTGCTGTTGTTGCCGGCGACGGAGGAAGTAGACGACGGCGAGGAGGAAGAGCACGGCACCAGCGGTGACGCCGGTCGCGACGCCGGCGATGGCGTTGTTCGGGAGCTTTGCGTCGCTAGTCGCAGGAGGAGCGGCGGTGGCGTTTGCAGTAGAGGAGGTCGCGCCGATGAGGGTGGAGGAGTCGCTAGAGATGGCCGAAGTAGAATGGCTAGAGGTTGAGGTACGCGTCGCGGAAGTGAAGGTCGTCATGGTGGGCGGGATCTGCATGAAGTGGGTTGGGGAGGCGGATTCATCGGGACCGGGATGGTGTGGCCGGGATGAAGGACCACCGCCGGGTGGACCGCTTTGTGACTGTCCTGGGCCGCTCATCGGAGGATTTGTTGGCTGCACATCGCCAGTGCTCGTCGCGGCGCCTGTCACATCACCCGTTGCAGTGCCGGTCGCAGTGCCGGTAGCAGAGCCTGTGAGCGAATCCAAAGCCGATTGGATCGACGCTGCGACGCCACTGGGGAGCGCTTGTTGTAAAATGGAGATCGCATTCGTCGTTGCTGCTGCAGCGGCCCCCGTAGCGTCGCCATTTGCACTGTCCTTTTCCGGAACCACAGCGGTATTTGGCACAACTGCGGCCATATTCGCAGCGTAATGGAAGTGTTGGCTTTGGATGGTCGTAGTGTAAGTCTGCGGTAGAGAAGCGCCCACTGCACCTCCAGCAGCACCAGCAGCAGCGATAGCAACAGCGCCACCAGTAGGTTGAGAGGATGACAATCCGGTCGATGTGATCAGCGGCAATGATAAAGAGTTACTTCCGCCAAGATTCGCAACAGCATTCAAAGCCTGGAAGGCGTGTCCAGCGATCAGGACGGGTTGAAACTGGTCGCCGAGAGCGCTATCACTCGGTATAAGATAGACGTTGGTGATGGTGCTGGTCAGCGTGCGGATCGTGCCCGTTGGCGCTTCTCGCCGCGGCAGTTGTGTGAAAAGCGCAGGGGTATCGTCGTTGTGTTCAGCCGCAGTGGCAACGGCGTGGTTCATAGCAAAGTACATTAAGTTCGCGTTGTTGTCATATGCGGAGGTCGTCGTCGTCGTCGCGGTGGTTGTGGCGGCGGGTTGTATATCAAAGTTCGGCACGCGTGCGGTCCATGATGGTGATGAGCTCTCCTCCTGCGGGGACGACGAAGACGCGACGACGGCGGACGCGACGGCGACAGGGTCACTGTTATAGGGGCCCACCATGGCTGCGACAGGAATCATAACGGGGTCGGGGTGCACTGCGCGCCGTCAGCCATGCTTCTGCTGCGCGCCGTTTGGACTCGAACGGTTTGCGGCAAAGCCCAAGCGGAATTGTGAGAAGCGCAGAGGACGAATGCAGGTTGGGATAAATTCAGGGTCGGGAAAACAGATAATAACACCTTGTCCTATCCCCTTCTCGCCCATACTGTTGGGTTGGGGGAGGAGCACTATCGACTCACCAGGAACCGCACTGCTGGCGGGAAGACGGCCAAGGAGAGATGTGAGCGCGCTGAAGAGGAAGAGCCGCGTGTTCGGAGCCATGTTTGCAGCGCGCAGTGGGTCGGCATGCACGCGTGCCACGGATGCGCGAGAGGTGATACCCGACGGACGGGTAACTTGCAAGAGACCCAAGCAAGGAACTGGGAAATAGGAGCGCGACTGCGTGCGCGAAATGCCAGAGAGGGAAAATCTTCCTCCCGGTACCGCCGTTGAGTGTTGTACCACCGGAAGAAAGAAACTCGAATCGTGGTACGACGGTTGACAAGGTGACGAATCGCTGATAGGCCAAAGCGATAATGAAACAAGAAAAATCCGAAATAAGGAGGAAAGACGAAAAAGACCGGTCCGGTCAGACGATATGCAGGTCAAACAGACAAGCAAGGAAGGAAAAAGTGAGAGTCAGAGAGCGCCAGCAGCGAGAGCGAAAGGAAACCGGGTCGCGATATGCACGACGACAGGCTGACCTACATCTATATCCAAGCCTCGCTGCTTCTCCGCGAAGAGGATTCATCAATCATCTCGTGGAGGGCTCATCCTTCGTGTCGCACTGGCGAAAGCAGAGCGCCCATGTCGATCGGCACAGGCACGGTGCGCGTGGGAAAAAAACATGACGTCCGTGCCATTCGCTCACAGCAAATGTGAAACGGGAGGAAAAGCGGCCGTTCGGATCTTCTCGTGCTCGCGTGCGATGCACGTCTGGTCGTTGGCACGCAGCAGACAATCGCGAACTACTGCACTACCTGCTGCCGCTGCTGCGAGCAAGAGGATGATTCCACCAGGCCAGGTTGGGCTGAGTGCGCAGCAGGGCGGAGCCGGTAGGCGTGAGGTCGACCCGATGTGCTATACTTAGGGCGGCCTCGAGGAAGCCAATGCGCTCAGGGCTAGCGCGGAGCAGCGAGGGCAGCTGTTGGATTCGCCGACTTTACGCTGGAAGCAACACCAAGCCTGGGCGAAGATTGCGTTGGATCTGCCTGTCTGCCCTTTCCGAGTCCGCGAGGCTGTGCGCAGCCGCTTGGTGCGAAGTCTATTCCAATGGCGCATTCAGGCTCGCAGCAAGAACGAAAAGATGTTGGTAGATAGTGTACGGCACACGATGAAAGTTCATGTTGATGATTGCCCCCCGCCAGAGGGACGACCCTGGTCCATACATGAAGAGGGGAGCTTTGCCACGCTGGCCGCAAGCCATTTGGATCCAATGAAAAGGGTGGGAGAGAGGCTCAAAAAGCCAGGTTGTTCCCGGCTCGAGCGCCCCATGCCTGTGCCACACCGAGCCAGCATGACCCAGCTACCAGCTCCGTTGAGGTCGCACACACACTGCCTGCTGTTCACTCACCCACTCATCAACGCAAACCGGCGGACCACCGTGATCAGATTCTTGGCCGGTTGGGCGGTTGGGAGGTTGATGTTTGGTGGAGTGCCGAAATGCCGGGAGCAGCAATCTGCATTCCTCCTTCTTGCCGTCCATATCTCTTCCAAAACATGACGTGCTCGATTCGCGACATCGTACGCAAGACTCTCGACCTGCTATGGTCAGGTTTGTGCAATAGGTCATGTCTGTCCGGCGGAGTGAGAGAGATGGAAATCCAAAATAGCACCGCGCACAGGGACGCTGCTTACGCTGGCCCACTCCGCTTTGAGGCTAGGAGAGTGCAGCTGCATTGAACGGTCAGGCCAGCACCGGCGGCCAGCTTCGTCCTGGGAGGGGGCCGTTTCATCGGGCGAGGCGGCCGATCCTTTGGTGAGTTTCAGCATTTTGCTCGCTTTTCCTCTTCTGCACCAAGGCGCCGCTTGAGCAGGCTAGTTACTGTCGATCCGGATGTCCCCAGTCAGCAGCACCAAGGGGACTGCTCGGCGATGCTGGACTTCGCGCCTGTCTCGGATGCATGCGTGCATGGATGCGATTGCAGCAGATGTACTGTACTGTACAGCGAGTGCATGCAGCTCGGCAAGCCTCGGACCTCGCGTGCGACGGGTCACAATACTGCTGTTGTTGTTTGTTGGCGGCAGCCCCGGGCGTCGGCAGATGGGAGGTGCATCATCGCATCATCGACGCCCTTTCATTGACGCTGTCAATGTCGGCAGAGGGTGCTGAGTCTTCTGGATCTTCGTGGATCGAATCCTGTCAAGGGACTGCAGCCTGCCGAGATCCAGCTGGTCCCCGTTCGTTCGTCTTCGGCTGCATTCTGGGATTGACAACCTTTGTGCGATGCGAGAACGGGAGGCCATCTCATCTTCCGCGTTTAGATCGTCGAACGAGATGATAGATCCTGCGTATGCCTCATCTGGGCGATATGAAGTGAAGTCGCAGACTCGCAACGATGATTCAAGGCATCACTTATCATTTCTCAGGTCATCGGACCGTCCGGGAGGTGCCGGGCCCGTCAGATGGGTTCGTCACGTCGACGAAAGCGGAAGGAACGAGCAGACGATTCTATCGCGACCTTCGCTTCTATCTTGCACGTCGTGAATCTATACCGCATCACCATCGGCAAATCAAACGATCAAAACAGCTCACGAAGCAGGCCAAACATATTATAGTTAAAAACCGATCCTGCGAAGATCCTCGTTCATACCATCCCTCTCAATGTTCCTTCTTCGCGCACATCTTCGTTTGCGTCATCATCGCTCTCCCCATCACATCATGAAACCCCCGTCCTCCTCTCCCTCCACCATTGGCAGATCAAACACGCCATCGAACGTGATATCGTCAAAATTGATCTCCATGCCATCCATCGGCGCCGTGGTCAGCGGCATCGTTGTCGTTGGCATCATCGACAGCGCCAGCGCATCACCCGCAGGAGTAGTAGTGGTCGGTAGAGAACCGAACCCTTCAAACCCGGACGCCAGAGCACCCGGCGCCAGGGTATTCCCAAACCCCATCTCCGCGCTCGGCATGACGCCATCCGTCGTCGCGTGGAGGAACTCATCGAACTCGCGATCGAAGTCCGCCTGTCCGGCAATCTCCTGCTGCTGCTGCTGCTGCTGCTGCTGCTGCTGCTGCTGCTCCCCGCCAAGATTTCCCTCCCCGAACCCACTACCATCCCATCCCTGGACCCCCTCCATCAACCCCATCCCCTCGAGTCCCAACCCCAGCGCGCCCTGATCCGCGCTCATCAACAGCGGTGGCGGCACATCCTCGACCGCCCCATCGGCCTCCTCCCACCCGGCGCCCACACCCATCTCCAGGGCCGCCGCCGCCGTATCGACGACCGCGGGCATGCACCCGGCATCCGGCCACGCGCCCGTCACGGTCGCGAATTGCCGCGCGCGGTCCCGCGAGAGCTGGTAGCGGTAGCGCGGCACGTAGGGGCGTTTGGCGCTCGGCAGGGCCGAGACGAGGGGCTGGTCGACGGGGAGGGGGATGTCGGTCGTGTTGAGGATGGCGAGGCCGCGGGCGCGGGCAGCGGCGGCGGCAGCATCGACGGCAGAGACGGTGGCAGAGGAGGTCGGTGCGGTGGAGGTGATGGTGGAGGCGTTGGGGGAGTCTTGCAGAGTCAAGAGGCGCACGGCACGTGTGCGGGCGACCGGGTCGGAGGTGTTGGGGCTGCCGTTGATTGTAGTTGAAGTAGTGGTAGTAGCAGCTGCTGTCGTGGCGGTCGTCTCTGAATCCCGAACGACGGCCTGAGTCGCGTCGCCGAGTCGGTGACTGTACGCCTCGAGCTTGATCGCAAACGGGATCCGTAGTCCGAGATCATTGTACGTCTCCAGATCCGTGGGGACACGGGCCCCCTGTCCACCGATCTCGGTCGGAACGAACTGCGACGCAATCATATCAGCATTCCATTCAACCCAAAGCGAAGCGAAAGAGCGAAACTCACATCCAAGGCCGACGCCTTCTTGAACAAATCCAACCACTCCTCATTATCCGCCGGCGTCTGATTCCAGCTATCATCCGAATCATACACGATCCGCCGGGCCTGCGCCTGCAGCATCTCGTCCGTCATGACGACGCCCGCCGCGACCATCCGCTTCGCGTACGCGCCGAGCCGGATCGTGAGGACCTCCCAGCACGTCGTCATCGCCGGGGGCGCGGCATGGTTGGGCCGGGAGCGGCCGCGGCCCGTGTCGACGTCGTGCGGATCCCCGGACATATCGAGGTCGCCGTCCGCCATTTCGGCCAGCCGGTGCCAGAGCCCTTCGCCGACGGCGCCGTCGCCGCCCACGGCATCGGGGACACCCCCGGTGGCTGAAGCACCGCTCCCGCTCCCCGCCCCACCATGCCCACCAGCAGCAGCAGCACCCTGCCCCGGCCGCTCGACCGGATGACTCGCCTGCCTCCACGTGCTCCGGTTGGACGCCGAGAACGGATTCGGACTGATCGACTCCATGCCGATGAGGTACGGGGGCATGGCATTCGTGACCTGCGCCGCCACGGCCGGGTCGAGGCCGCGACAGCCCTTCCAGTCGCGCATGCGCGCGCCGGCCTTGAAGTGCGCGGTCAGGTGGTCGACGCGCTCCTGCCAGGTGGAGAAGCGCTGCGCGCAGAAGCCGCACCGGCTGTTCACGCTGACGATCGTCGCGCGCCAGGTGTCCATGGCGGGGGGCAGGGGCGGGGATTTCGTCGTGGTGGTGGTGGTGGTGGTGGCCGCAGGTGCCTCCTCGGCCGCCTTCAGACTCCCCGCCGCCGCGCACCCGAGTCCGTGCAGCAGTCGCAGGTGCTGGCGGAGGTGGTCTTTCCGGAAGAACGTGCGCGCCTCGATGCCCTTTTCCGCGCACTGCCGGTGGTTGTGGGTGTCGAGGTGCGCGGCGCTCGGGTCCGCTTCGTTGCAGTACGCGCAGCGCAGCTGGCCGGTCGTCGGATCCGCCACCACGGGCCCCTGCGGCGCGCAGATCCACTTCTCGAGCGACAGGTGCAGTGATTTCTCGTGGCGCGTCCAGTCGTACTTGGACTTGAACGTGTCGGTGCAGAAGGTGCACTGGAAGGGGCGCGACTTCCAGTCGTCGGCGTTGCGTCTGAGAGTTGCGTTGGCGGCCGAAGCAGACGGGCCGGGGCGGCGGCGCCGCCGTTGCCGGTCTTTCTTGCCGGCCAAACTGGAGGAGAAGGAGGCGAAGGAGCCATGGGTGGAACGGGAGTGCGAGGAGCCGTGCGAGAAGGCGGCGCTCGAGGTCGACAGCGACGAGGTCTGCGCCGATGCCGTCTCGTGCGACCCCGTCGAGCGGGCGCGGAAGCGCGAGAAGCTTGTCGAGCCTTGACTCGACGCCTTGGAGGTCGTCGGCACGGTGCCGGTGCCGGCGCTGCCGGGGGCGCCGTCGTCGAGGTAGGAGGAGTTGGCGATGGCGTTGGTGATGGCGCCGATGGTCGCCGGCTCGTTCTCGGGCGGGGAGTGTTTCCAACGTTCCAAGGGGTTCATCTCGTCCCATGGCTTCTCCATGCGAGGCGGGATGGCGATCGCCGACGATGTCGCTTGTGGGCTCGGCGACATGCCGCGGGTGCGGCACACACCCTTCGACAAGGCCTTGCGCCGCCGTCGGGCGTTGGCCAGCCAGTTGGCGATCTGAGTCGGGGTGAGGTCGGTCTCGGCTTCGAGCCGGCTCTTCTCTTCTTCCGTTGGATACGGATGATTCGGGTGGCTGTCGAGCCAATCTCGCAGGATCTTGACTGCTGGTCTCGGGAAACGGATGCCGTTGCGTTTCGTGCTACCGGGAGCATCGTCAAGATGCACCGCAGCAGACGTGATGCCGCTGGAACGACCCTTGGACTTCAACGGCTTGATGCCGGTGAACGTGCCGTGCTCCATGGCGACATCTTCGCAGACGTAGTGTAAGGTGTCGAGGAAAGTGCCGACGGGCTTGTCGGCGTAGTTGGTCGCCTCGAGCGTGTTCGAGTTCGTCAGGCTGCATTCTCGGAAGAGCGACGAGCAGGGGGTGCAGAAGGGTTCGCCGCGCTGGATGTAGCACATGAGCTTGCGTGAGCGGCAGTAATCGCACGGCTTCTCGGGCCATTGGTACTGGGGGATCCACTGTGAAAGGAGAAAACGGGAGAAATATCAGCATTTAATTTACTTTGACTTGATATCCCCGTCGAGGAATCATCGACCGATTCTAGCTTGAGGAGAGAAGCAAGAAAAGGCAAACGAGGGCACACTCACATTCTCGAACTTGCTATAGTCCGGTTCCTCCAGATCCGCGGGCGGGACGGCGGCCGGCGGTTCGGTGAGATTCCAATCATCGACGAAACTCTGGCAGGCGCAACCGTTTGCTTGGGGATGGAGTGGGCAAGGAATGCCGCCGAGGGTCAAGTCGACGTCTCCCGCCAGGATGGGATCGATGGGAAGATCGGCCGTCGTGGTCAGCGCAGCGGTCTCATCGATCAGCGTCGTCGTCGTCGGCGCTACGGTCGTCTCGTCGATCGATTGCTGGAAGCCGAGCGGCAGGCCACCGTGCCCTTGCTGTTGCTGCTCGACCTCGTCCTCTTCCATGATGACGGGCATGGCGCCGGCGGGCGGTTACCGCTGAGCCTCGTGTTCTGCGGATCACCCGATTGGTGTGTGATGGCCAGATAGGGCGTGCACAGGGCGTGGACACGCGACACAAGAGAAGTACAAGCTGGTCGTTCCCAATTCGACACCGGCACGGTATGTGTCAATGGGCGGGGGCGTGTGTGTGGTGTGTTGGGCGAAAGGGAATGAGGGAAAGAGAAAAGGGAATGCACAGGGCGTGAAGAAAGGGTCGAATGCTGACAGCAGCCAACCCCGAGAAGATATATAATAATGAACAGAAAAGGACGAGGAAGAGAGCGTCAGCAGCAGTAGTGGTAGCAACACCACCACAGCTCCTTCGTTCCCGTTCTTTCTCTTTCGTCTCGAACTGCTGCTGTACGCTTGCAGCAAGCAATTCGAGTCATACCTAGGTCTTCACCTTCCCGCGTGTCCTTATCGCTATCTCATGATGATTTCCCCACCGCTATTCTGCCCGCCCCGGTGCCGGGCAAGTCATGCTTCGGCATTACCTGCTCCTCCAATGCCTGTCCCTCTCGCTCTCTGCCCGGCGGCGGCGCACGAAGGCAGCAGGCGGCGCCAGCGGATCGGCGGATGTGTCATCAGCCGCAAGACTGCAGAGACCAGCGGCGGCGCGCCCGCATGCACCGAAGTACAACTCACGCCCTGTTGCTACCGCCTTGGGCCTAGCCCTTCGCGCGGGCCTGCTCAATGCTGACCCATCGACCCATTGAATTCGGGGTCGACATTGCGCCTGCCACCACCACCACCACCACCGCCCTCAGCGCACACACACACATACACAGCAGCGGCCAGCGAGACCGGCCCGTTGCCCGTTGGTCTGCCGGCGCACACGCAGAGCCAAGCCCCGACCGTGCCGCTCTTGCCTGGATACTGCAAGTGCAGGCTATTCTGCTTTTGAGGGGACGTCGGCCGCTGAGCACTGCAGTGGTGCTCGGACACGCGCGCGGGCCTGCTGCTCGTCAAGTCTCGCTACAGGTTCCCGTCGGTCGTTCCTCTTCCCAGAACGGAAGATTGGGAGCGAGCCCCCAGCGAGCGAGACTGACCACTCCCTCCAGTGTCCCGTCTGGCGTGTGCCTGCCGCCAATGGGTCTCCCCGCATTATTGGACCCCCCCCGCCGCCGACTCATCCTACCAGGTACAGTCCATTCGCACCGATTCGTCCAGAATCTGATGAGGAGGGAGGAATGGGAGTGCGTCGTTCCCACGTGGCAGTGGAGAATGATGGCGCGTCGCCAATCGCTCCGCACCCACTCCGACGGACCCTCATAGGTGCACCTCGACACCGGTGGAAGTTCCCGGTAGGCAGTGGCACCTGGCCTAGGGTTCACCTAGGGTTCAGTGAGTGTCCATGCAATCCCGTCCGCATCCATCTTCTCGATGCCCGCGCACGCTGAGATAATCCGTCCGACGTCGGCGCGGCTTAAGCATTAACTCCACCATCTCCTCACCTGAACATCCTCACTACAACACCGAAGGTAGCCAGCCATGCGGTGTCGTATGCTGCAGGACGAGGAAGATCGACGGACACGGATGCAGAGTAATCAGGCAATGCATGGTGGGTGAGTGGGTGGTTGGCGAATGCGCGGGCCTTCACCCTTCCACCATCATCACTACCTTATGACTCCTCTCCACAGATGAAGAGTCTGTGCACGGTTGCAGACGCCATGCATACCATGCATGGGTTAGCAGGTAAACAGGTAGGTCCTGTCGTCCGCATTGGGCGCAATGAGCGGGACGACTGCACGTCTGTTGTCACTGCTCACGATCTAAAACAACGGACCGCGTCTGATCAAGTCATAAATGCATTTCATTGCTCAAAAAGTTGTGCGCTCTCGCTCGATGCTATATCCGCTGAAAAAGACACGCAAATCGCATCTCGTGAATTCATGCAACCCGCCAACTCCACCATCAAAGAACAAATGTCGATAATAGAAGGGAAAAAGCGTCCCGGCAGCCATCTGCTCTGCCGACGGGGGAAAAAGAATCGAATATATGCTGCGGAGCCCTGCTGCTTCGATGCTGTTTCGTTCGTTCGTTCGTTCGTGCGTGCTTCGTCAGTCGTCGTCGTGTAATGCAACGCGCGTGGACCCATCTCTGCCATCATCACGGAAAATCGTTCCACAAGATATGCTCCCATCATTCATCGTTGCCGTCTTGCTCGTCAATCTACTCTCCCGGAATGGTTCCCAAAAACGGCCGTTTATCAGTCCTACTCCCTTTATTCCACTACCGAGCGCGCGACTGCTGCCCTTGCTGCCTCTGTGGTTGCCCCTGCTGCTGCGGCCACACCACGATTCCCGCCGGCGGCTGCTGCGGCGCCGCACCCCAAAACCCCGCCATCGCCGCCGCGCCGCCGCTGCCCGCGCCGAGCGCCAGCACGCCCTCCCCGAGCCCATCATACACGCCGGCGCTGCAGTTCTGCACGACGTAGAAGCCGGCCTGCTTGACGACGGCGCCGACGCGGCCGTCGTGCAGGGCGCAGACCTGCGCGGCCAGCGCGAGCGTGCGGCGCGCCACGAGGTCCGCGGCGGCGACGCCGCGCGCGAGCGCCCGGTCGGAGACCCGGTGGCGCCGCTCGAACTGGTAGGCTTGCCGCAGGAGCAGCTGGAGGTAGGGGAGCAGGAAGGCGGCGAGGAGGAAGAGGGCGCAGGTCAGGGCGGCGACGGAGCGTTGGAGGAGCGGCGGGCGGGCGGGACCGGGAGGGCCGGAAGGAGCATGGTTCCGGGAGAAGGGGAGGAGGGAGGAGTGCCGGCGCGGGATCACGACGCCGATGTTGGTCGGGGAGGTCTTGCTGGTGCTCGACTCGCCGCGCGCCGCGGGATCCAACGCCGGAGGCAGCGCCTCACGCAGGCTGAGCTCCTCGTCGGCGGAGAGGTCCGCGGGCAGACCGCGCAGGATGCACGTCACGCCAGAGATGTACTGGCGGCGGATCAGGCTGGCGGCGGGGGAGGGCGCGGCGGCTTCTTGGGCCGACAAGGAGAGCATGGCGAGGCCTGGATCGGCGTAACGCCACTGAATGCCGCCGGCGATCTTGTTGGAGTTGGCCGATACTGTCGCCGCCGCGGCGGACGGCGGAGGATGGGACATGCTCTCGGCGGTCGAAGGGCGCGTCGTGGGCGTGTCGTCCGGAGCGGTGTGGACGCGCGTGCAGGGCGAGAGGGATTCGTCGTCGAAGGCATCGACGACGACGGGGTGACCGCCGGCGCCCGCGCGATAAGACGGCGGCGGCGTCGTCGCCGTCATAGGCGTGACCGCTGTGGAACAGCTGGACATGCGTGAATGGCAGGCTGACGACGGATAGTCCTCCTTCGCCGTGGGGGCGATCGGGCCTGCTGCGCGCTTCCATGGGCGCATCTTGGGCAAGCGGCGTTGCACGAGGGACGGCAGAAGGGCGTACAGCAGAAGGGAGGTCGTTGAGCCGGACGGCTCATTGTGTCCCATGAGCAGGTTCTCGTGCGCGGCGGCCGAGTGCCAGGCGGACTCCATGGTTGCCGGATCAGCTGGACGTGAGAGGGTGTGGTCACGAAGGTGCGAACAACCGGCGAGGCTCTCCCAGACGTGATCTCGTTCCTGCGCGTCTTCACTCCATTATATGTATCTTCTTCTGTTCTTGCGCGATCCTGCCGTGCTCGCTGGAGATCTGGTTCACGATGGAACCGTCTGCAAGTGAATCTGCAACTCACGCGCGCGAGAGAATAGATTGAGACCTACCATCCTATCAGGTGCGGGAAAATGTGGAAATAAATCGCGGCGGTTTGCGTTGAGTGACTTGCACGTGTTTGCATGTGAAATTGTCGTGTCAGACCGGGGGTGATCTGAGTTGGTGTGCGCTAATTGCCGCTGTTGGTTTGACGGTCTGCGCTACGCTGCCTGCTTCGGCGAGGGGAACCCTCTGTCGCCGAAGGGGATCTACATTAGACAGCGGCACCTGTAAAATTGTGCCTGTCTCTCACAGATGGCCGTCAATCGGCCCAGCGTCTGCAACGAGTGGGTGCCATGGAGTTCTTGTCGGGGTGATCACGGCATCGGACGGCATGCACGCCATGACAGGGTCAGAGGAATTCAGTTCAGGGTTGTCGTGCCGCCGATAAGGACGATACCGACTCGTCCGGGCCGCCGCCGGCAGCGCAATCAGGGTGGCGGCCATACTTTGATCGGCGCCATGTCGCTTCCATGGTTGAGATCCATGTTCGGCGTCTCAACGAGCTTCAGCAGGACGACCGGGGGGTTTGGGAGTGCACATCACGCGAATTTCTTCGTGCACGTGATGAGGATTTGCACGTGTGAGCATCCAATGGTCGCGATCGCATTTATGCGCCCTCACGTGATGCTACCCCAGGTGTTCGCCATTTTTGCAGGAGTAGTTCGCCGCAAGCATGAAGATGCGTCGGGTCCAATTTGGATATGCATGAAGACTTTACTGCGCCACAACGCATTTCCTTGGAACATGATTGGCGTCATGGCTGATGATGAGCGACATTCCACGTTCGGCCCACCGAAGCGTTTGGCCGCATGATCAGAGGCGTCATGAGATCGAAGCGTTGGTGAATTTAAGCCTCGCGGATCAACTCGACCACAGGCATCATCAGTTATACCTACAATTGTGCTACGACTCGACAAGGACGAGCTGTCTTACAGCTGTCGGGATCGGCTAGACGATTCACGAACAATATAGCATATATATACTGCAACGCCGTGCGCATCGCGACTCGAACCAGGCGCGACATGCCCCCCAGACGTGTCCGCCGACGTAATGCGGGCCGAGGCTTTCACACCTCGGCAACTTTTTTTTGGCGTCGGAGCCCCGTAAACGCAGGGGCAGAGCAAACACCACCACCGCATGAATTGATTGCACTGCCTCACTATCCTATCCAACTGATAGTTCCATAGGCAGACAGAATGGTAGAAACCACAGCGACTCGATGATTCGGGTCGACGCTGATTTATGTAGTTTTCCTCGTAACGTGCTGTGTTTGTGTGGTGTTGTAGTTCATCATCGTCAAAGGTTGCCAGTCGTCGGCCCGCCGTCATCAATCTCCGGAAAGTGTGGGACGCCCCTCCTTCTCGTGCCAGAGACCTGGGGAAACGACTGGCGCGTGCGATAACGAGCGCCAGTCCAGGCACCGACGAAACTTACCTAGCTGGGCGCAATAATGATACTCAGAGGAGGCTCTCTGGGCGGGAAACAGTAGAGACGACGTCGTTACCGTTCCCGAGGTCATTCAGGTAACAACCGCGTAGAGTAGTCGTGAGACATATAGACACTCCAGAAACCCCCACCAGTACTCCCTCTCCCCTCTGTGTCTCTTCCATCACACTCCTTCTCCATCACATCTCCCCCATCCACCAACTCGCGAAATGGGCAAGCTCTTCAACCCCGTCCTCACGGGCGCCCTGCTGTTCGGCCTGACCGCGGCGCCGGACAGCATCCGGGAGCCGCTGCTGCAGCACCTGCGCCAGCACCTGTCGGGCGAGAACATCGCCCGCCTGATCACCGGCCTCAAGGTCCTGGTCGGCTACGGCGCGCTGACCAACGCGTCGCTGTGGTTCTCCGAGCTCGCGCAGAACAACTTCCGCCTGTGGTCCGAGAAGCACCGGTACCACTGGCCCAGCGAGGTCGCCGTCGTGACCGGCGCCTGCGGTGGTGTCGGGCAACTCATCGCCAAGGGCCTCGCCGCCAAGGGCATCAAGGTCGCTTGCTTGGATATCCGGGATGAGTTCCCTGGTGAGTGATGAGCCGCTTTCCCACGTCTCCCGCCTTCCATCTCGCCCCCGGCGGATGTGAGGGCGGTGGGACAGGCTGTTTGGCAGAGCACCACAAGAACTGACAGACAACCCTCTTTGCCAGCCGAGCTCAAGTCGATCAAGAACCTGTACTACTACAAGTGCGACATCACCGACCGCGCCGCCGTCTTCGACGTCGCGGCCAAGATCCAGGCTGAGCTGGGCCACCCCTCGATCCTGGTCAACAATGCCGGCGTCGCCAACGCGGCGCCGATCATGAAGGTCGGCGAGAAGCAGGTCCGCCAGCTGTTCGACGTCAACATCGTCTCGCACTTCTTCACCATCCAGGCCTTCCTGCCGCACATGATCAAGAACAACAAGGGCCACCTGCTGTCGACGGCCTCCGTGGCGTCCTTCATGGCCGCGCCCGGCCTCGTCGGCTACTCCGGCACCAAGGCGGCCGTGCTGGCGCTGCACGAGGGCCTCGGCTTCGAGGTCCGCTCCGTCGGCAAGGCGCCCGCCGTCAAGTTCTCCATCCTGCACCCGACCTTCATCGACACGCCCATGGCCGCGCCCTTCAAGACGAACCTCGCCGACGCCGGTGCCGGCATCATCTCCCCGCAGACCGTCGCCGACGCCGGCGTCAAGCAGATCCTGAGCTGCCGCTCCGGCCAGATCATCCTGTCGGGCAACCTCGGCAAGCTGACCGATGTGCGCAAGTGGCCCAAGTGGCTCTACTACGGTATCTTCTACATCGGCGACACCCGGACACTGGTGAGTTTGGCGTCCTCGCCCTATTGCGTTGGTTTGTTTCGTCCGCTGACAATCGCCTTCTTGCAGAAAATGGCGCCCAAGGAGTTCCTCGACTAGATTACCGTTTCGACCGATCGACCAACCACATGAATCCCATCGGATCAAGAAAGAGAAGGTCTGTGGTGAATGAGAAGATATTCCACTCGAGGACAAGACTCCAGTGTCAAGGGCCATGTTATACCCCGAACTCGAAACGCATGGTGCAATTCGAGAGAGCATGATGAACAGACGAGAAGAGGGTGGGAGGGAGTAAAATGACACTACTACACATTACAATACTTTTCCTTTTAGCGGTTGATCAGAAGAGAAAAAGAATCCATTTCACATCCGAGAGGTTCTGTCAGCTGTTTTCTTCTCCTTTACAATCTCACGCTCGTCCTCCTTGGATCGCGTTGGAGTTCGAAACTCCACTCGAAGAGCCTGATCATTGGACGGCCATCGAGATGCAAAAGGTGTAGTGACAATCATTTTGGGGTGCGACAAGCTCAGTGGAAGTGTCACAAGGGTTTAAACATCTTTGTGTTCTGATCTGAGTCTAAATCACCATTCGGCAATCCCATGTTCCTCGGTCGCCAAGTAATGGAGCCGTTCTGGTCAGACTTCGAAACCATTGTTCTACCACGGGTCCAGCTTTCTCATACACTGGTAAGGTTGGAAAACCTTGCCGGACCCTCCAAATGCAATAGCTGGTGGACGTTGCATCTGCGAATGCAGAGGAGTGACCACAACATGACGAATTCATTATTGGGTACCGTCGTGGTCGGTCATGAGACTGTTCTCTGTCGTCCAAAGAAAAGAAGGCCTCGGCCCGACGCATGAAAGATGGCTCGCTCTCGTCGGCCGGAGCGTGGCCCGAAGGTCTGAGGAGCTTGTTGATCTCAGACACGTTTCGGCAGCTGACCGTAAGCTGGATGTCAAAATGCACTTGCAGGCAAGCCATTCGACTCAGAGGCCCAGCAATTCCGACCACAAGATCGAGCCGTGCTGCGATGCCAACTTTCGGATTCGCCATAATGTATTACCATGCCTGCTAAAAGCAAGCATGGAGGAGAGATTGGAAATCGTGAATTCTTTTTCAAGTAGTCCTCAGACAATGGATACCTCGACCGCTGACGATATGGTCAGAAGGATCGGGCAATGACAGGCGGAGGACGAAGAATCATTTCATCGTCCTGACTCTGAAGATCCACAGACCATTCTCCGCCTTGTTCAAGCTTCGAGCAAGTCCACGTGGAATGAGAGTTGGCGAAGAGACCAAACGTATAGAGGAAAGCCGGCGTCTTCACAGACGTGGCACATGAGGAGTAGACCACAGTGCAGACACGATGACTTCTGCCTGGTGCGGGCTTTGGCGATCGCCACGACTTACGTTGGCAACACCCGTTGTGCGCGCAGACCTTTCAATAACTTCCGATGCGCCCATAGATCACACACGTGGCACTTGTACCCACGCTGCGGATGGACCTCGACGTCCGGGACTCGCCAGGGCACGGCATCGCCCATGCAGCGCGCGTGCTGCCACACGGAGCAGTCGGGCACATCGCAACCAACCCAGATCGCGCGGCCAGCGCGGCGGCGGGCGACATCATTGTCGTTGATTCCGGCATCAGGGTTGGCGGCGGCGGCGTGGTGGTACGCTGGATCGAGCCGATCGTCTGCGGAAGTCACACCGCACGCGCACCGCACCGCACCATCTCGGGCCTTCTCCGCCGCCGTGAAGTTTTCCTTGGCGAAGTACTCTGGCATGCTGTCGTGGACTTGAGATTCAGTGCTCTGAGCTTTACCACGACGGCGAGTCTGGGACGAGGAAAAATGTGTGGTGGTTGGTTCTTGGTGAAGGCGAGCTTGCAACAGTTTTTGACGGCGCTGTTGACAAGTTCGAGCATCTGCGGCGTTGCGTGGTAGGCACTCGCCCGCGACGACGCGCTCTAAGTACAATGTATGTTTGGATGGCTTTCTGCCACCCTGTCTGGAGCTTGTCTCAGCATGCGCCGGTGTAACCTTTGTCCTCTTGACTGTACGCCCTTGGGTTGGGCCCAATTTGGTAGAAGCCTCCAGATCACTTCCGACATCGTCCCCAGAACCATCATCGCCGTCATCATCATCTGTGGCACCACGACTACGCTTGGTGCCGCGTGTCGTGGAAACCATCGTGCTTAGAAGCGTTCTGCCCGAAATAACGTTCTGAGATGAAGGCAGACGCTTTCCAGCATAGGAGCGACGATCACTTGCGGGTTGCTGCGAGATGGGTGAGTCGATACGTTCGAGCTGCTGATCTGGGACTTTCGCACCTCGGCCGCGCCTCGGCGCCTTCTGCGCGACTCGGCGCGTCGGTTTCGCCGCCTCTGGCTTCGTAGCAGCGGCTCGCTTCGCTCGCTTTGTTGCCGGCATCTTTGCTGTCTGCTTACCGCGAGAGCCCCGTCCAGAAATCGCTTTGGTACTAGAATGGGTCTCGTCGTCTTCGGCAGCAGCATAGACATCGGCATCATTGTCTTGCGGCTCGCCAGAGGCTTCATCGCGATTGCGTTTGCGCTTGCGTTTGTCAATCTGTGGCTTCACAGGGCCATATGCAGGTCGATTAGCAAGAGCTGAGGCTGTGGTGATGGCAAGGGGCGCTGCTGTGGATGATCGGGTTGAGCGAGGTGGAACCTCTTCGGATGGAGGAGAATAGTGAGTGATGGGAGGCATGACCACTTCGTTATCGCATGGCTTTGCCTCAGGAATCTCGGAGTTTGCACGATCGTCCGGAGACACTGGAGGGGGCGTTGAGGTAGCTGTGAGATCACTCGCGGAGCCAGGAAGAGGCACTGATCTAGCGCCAATGGCGTCTAGACGGCTCATCATGAAATCAAGCTGCTCCGGAGATGGCGTGAATGACTGCGTGCTTGGCACACTGGACCCGGACGAGCAGATCCTCGTAGAACCAGACTCGACAGTCGTAGTCACTGCCGTGGTCGAGGTCGAAATGTCAAGTCCCTGTGATGTCTTCTGGGCTTTCTCGTGCGTTTGGTCCGCTGTGAGGGATGTTAGTATAAAGCGAGCGACCATCAAAGGAGGGTGTACGACCTAAAGTGGTGCCCACTACCGGCTGTGTGTCGGTAGAGTCAAGAGCTGTAGCAGTGGCCTGCTGTGTCGTTGATTGTTGCATTTGATCAACCTGACCCTCATACTGGGGATCGTCAGGTTGGACGGGGACCGGCCACATCTCTGGCATGCCGATCTCCCACTCATGTGGTGGGTAGCTTGCAAAGTCATCGATGGTCTGGGTATTGGCAGAAGTCGGGAAGGGAGTCAACGGCTCGACTTCACACACGAGCTCGCGCTGTCGGACCTTTTGCACCGACAGCTGAGGTGGTTGACCGGCGAAGACATCGTGACCGTCACGTGAAGCTGGATCAGAGGTCGCTGCCGATGCTGCAAAGGCTGGATGACGAGACAGGAAGCCGCGGCGTCGGCGGATGTATGAAGCTTCATCGTAGTGGTCATTCAATACCTTGCCTCCGTTCTCGTACTCCGCAACCTCAGCGAGAAGCTCTTGGACGCGTTCAAGCTCGTCGGGGTCTGAGGATGCTGCGTTCGCCATTGTTGTGTGACTTATCGACAAGTGTTGTCCTGTAAGAGATTGAGAGCGGAGAAGAAGTTTTTATGAAGCTCAGTGGGAGAAGCGTCTTCAGGTGGTGTATCGCAGGTAGTGTGTTGTGTTCGGTGCTGCTCGAAAAACAATTGCATATTTCTTTCAGCTGCAAGTGAGTACCCAAGTGGCGATGTTAAAAGAAGAGAAGAAAGAGGGGCGAGCACGCATTTCTGTGTCACGATGGGTGATTGCATCGTTTCATGGGTGAAAGGCACCAAGCCTCCGGCCGATGCCAGGGCAATCACCCGGTGTCGGGGCCATTCTCCGTGACGCACCTCACATGATTCACTTAGGCATCCATTGACACATCGCAGCAATCTGATTCTTCACACAACGACGTGTGAAGTGTCTTGACGGAAGTGAGCAGGACCCACCAACCGGGCACACGATGCTTTATGCTCTTTGAGTTGGGCCGCAAACCCCGAAATTATCTGCATCTGAGCGTCATTCGGACGGAGGCCACTGTGTCACTGTCACAAATATGACGAGGCCGACTGCCGTGTGCCATGCTGTCCTACCTTCAACTGTGAATGCCATGATCGTACCCTGGCCAAGTGTAATACCTGTGACCATCCCCAGTGACACGGTCGCTTCGATATTTGCGTCACCCGAAGTGAGTTGCAGTAGCTCGTCTTCACTGCGTCACGCAGAAAATATCAATTATGCTGCCGGGATCTTGTCCTCCGATGACATGGATGTGGTCGGCTCGTCTGTGCTACGACCTCCTCACGACTTCTGGGCATGCTCGGCTGAATCAATGTTCGGGAAATACGATAGACTCAACGAATTTACCATGTGCCGGGATCGAGCAACGGCATTGATCCGAGCGCAAGTGTGAGCGCTGTTGCGGGAGATCTGGTGATTCGTATTCTGACCTGATAGCTGCTTGAGGTCTTCCATGGCTGCTTAATATCGCAAATTCCGAAGTTTCTTTCCGCAAGACGGCCAACGCACCGCGTATCATCGAGATATTCACCGGATCAATGCAAACGGCTTCCCTGCCATATTCTTCCCGAAAGATCCAAATTCTTCGTGATGGTCTTCACGTTTTTGGCTCGCAAAGATGGAGCCGTCGCTCACTCCCATGATCAAAGTAATGTGATGATTCGTGCTGTTCTTGTTGGAAAATATAAGAACGTTCATTGGCCGGGCGAAATGGCCGCTAAACCCCATGCATGAATTGCAATTGCCGCGCCGCTCACCCGCTGTGATACGGCCAGGCGTGCCAGGTTCTTCGCCCGCATCGTGGACGGCACGGACGGATATGGCGGCGCCACAGGATGAGTTGATCAACCGGAGAGCTGGTACTGTACTTAAGTATCAGAAGTAGGAGGTGAGCTCGTGTGGCCATGGGCGCTGGAAAGTCAAGAACAAAATAGGGTGAGAGGAATGCAGGTGATGACCTGGGCGCCTAATTTGATGCGGCGTAAGCGAGCTGACGAATGTACGTCCACATAGGTAGGTATGCATTAGCTAACTAACTTGTGCTTACCCGGCAGACAGCCACGGCAAGGCACCGGAATGCACGAGGTTGTTCGATTTACATAAGTAAAGTGAAACATCCAGCTTCAGCTTTTTGATGAGATCAAGTTACACCCGATCGAGTCGGTGACCATCTGAAACCATGGAGATGAACGCAGGAGTCAAAGTAAGCCGACGCCGTCCGATCCAACCGACCCGAGACTGATTCAATCGGAAGGAGCTCCACGATTTGGAGCAGGAGCTTCACACGGAACTCGTCCCGGGCACCGAGGTCATGACCGATGTCGGTTCGCACCATTTCGTCAAAGGTGGCTCGCATGTCCTTGTGCCACAACCCTCAGATGACCCACACGAGTGAGATATTCTCCTGGTCGTGGTAGAAGTGGGCAGTGAGCTGATCGTTGATGCCGTTTGACCGAGCACAGTCCCTTGAATTGGAGTCCACGATGGAAAGGCTTCTGTATCTTGGCTGCGAGCACGGTCTCGTTCACGCAAGGCCTCGGGCCGCTTGCCCTCGCGCCGATGTTCCCAGACTACATTCGAGACTTCGATTCCAATTTGGCGGATGTGTACGCAAATTCACCTCGATAAACTTTGAATGCTGGAGGCTGATGTGTGATATCCAGCGTCAAGTTTACTGGCGTCGCCATCCTCGTGCTCGGCTTTAGCAACTTCATCTGGTGGGCTATCAAATGATCTAGACGCCGTGCTGCGCCTACTGACATCTGCGCTTCAAAGGGTCCCTCTGAGCACATCGCTTGGGCGTCGCCCCGTCTATATCGCGTCGCAAGTCATTAACCTTGTCTCGTCTATCTGGCGAGCGAGGGCAACGACCTACGGGTCGTTCATGGCAAGTCGCAATCATTCCGTCAAGGAGATGTTTTACGAACATCCACTGATTTTGCAATGGCTTGCAGGGCGCATGTGTTCTCAACGGCATTGGTGCTGGCCCAGCTGAGTCGATCCAACCGGCAGTTATCGCAGACATATTCTTCTTGCACGACCGCGGCTTCTGGAATACCCTCTACTGGGTGGCGTATACGGGTAGTCTCATGACGGGCCCAGTATGTGGATTCGTGTTGAACGCGCATTCGTGAGCGCTGACAGTATCCCAGATCCTCAGTGGTAGTATGAGCTTGCATGTCGGCTGGCGGAACTTTTGGTGGTTCAACACCGGCCTGATCGGTCTATCACTCATCATGGTATGTGCAAGGAGTTCTTCACAAGGGCTCGACGATCATGGATGCTGATATCGCCGCCGAAGGTGATCTTCATGTTTCCTGAGACTAAATGGCACCGCCTACATCCAAATGAGATCTCAGCCTCCGCCGGAAGTCCCTCGGACATGAAGTCGGACGCATCTCCCAAAGAGACGGCAATCGAGGATACGTCTAAACCGCCGGCCAATATTTTGACGCAATCCCGCTCACAGAGAGACCCGGTGCTTGGCCGCGGTTCCCCGAGTCGCCGTCAATGGGGTCTTTTCACGCCTAGCCCGAACGCCGCTCGCGCCACGCTCCTCGACATATGGATTCCCTGGAAGCTTTTCGCCTTCCCAATTGTTGAGCTCGCGGCGTTCGTCGTCAGCTGGAGCTGCTCGAGTCTACTGACGGTCAACCTGACACAATCACAAAACTTCGCCGCCCCGCCGTATAATTTCAATTCGCAGGACATCGGGTTTTTCAATTTCGCGACCCTCATCGGAGCTTTCATTGGTCTGGCGACGGCGGGGCCGTTGAGTGATTGGGTCAGCGCGAGGGCGACAACGAAAAATGGAGGCGTGAGAGAGCCGGAAATGCGATTGCCGGCGATGAGTAGGTTCTCATTCGTTGTTGGTCACATGGCGATTCGCTGACGCGCGTGATGACAGTTCCGTATGTGTTGATCATGCTTTTGGGAAATTTTATTGGTGAGTACCGAAATTGCCAAGAGCAGCAAACTCGCTAGATCTGGTCTGATCCCTTCATCAGTTGCATTCGGCTATGAGCATAAATGGTCCTGGCCCGTCATCGTCGTGATCGGCTATACGTGTGCCGGCATCCAAGTCGCCGCCCTGCCCGCCATCGCGACAACTTACGCCGTCGATTCGTACAAGCCCGTCGCAGGCTCGGTCATGGTTGCGATCACCGTGAACAAGAATCTCTGGGGCTACGGGTTCGGTAAGTCCTTTCGTTGTCCTTTCACGTGCCCGTCTGGCATGCCTTTGGCTCTAACAGTGCCTTTGCAGCCGAGTTTATCACACCATGGACCGAAAAGAGCGGATACGTACCGCCGATTATGACGAATATGAGCTTGATCGCGTTGTGGTGTCTCTGTGCGATCCCGTTCTACTTCTTCGGGAAGACGTTCCGGCGATGGACGAAGAACGACTCGGTGCACACAATGTAAACCCCTTGCGTGGGCCGCAGACTAGAACACCCTCAGCCTGTTATGTGGTGTTTCATGTTTGAGTCGGAGGATTGTGCAGCCAATGAGTGATCTTGGTCTGCGGCGGATTGAGTGAATGAGTTAGGCAGTAACTAAGCGCCATTAGCAGTGAATGGCTGAATGTGCGCACCACTCTGACCCTGGCACGGAAATTGTTATTAATGCACGCTTTTCCCTCAGGCTTCTACCAAGTTCCTGCGGCATTCAAAGATATTCTCGCAACCAACTGCACCAAGCGTAAAATGTCGGCCGATCGACGGGGCTTTGTGAGCGACATGAAAAGGTATGTTTTCCCTTAGACAAAAAGAATTATGGAGTCACTGACCATTGATGCAGCCTTTTGGGCGACGTGGTTGTCTTGGTGGTGGGGGAGAATAAAGTCCGATTGACTGTACACGAGGACGTGATTTCTATCTAGTTCCTCCCCGTACTTCTCGGCTGCCTTGAAAAAGGCAGCCGAGAAATGCGACTCAAAATATATCTTTGCCGGAAGATGACCACAAAATCATCCACCTTTACGTTCAATGGCAATACTCGCAAAAACTCTTCGTACGAGAATCGATCGACCAGAATGGTAAAGCTGAGTTCGAATTGGGTAGTCTGATCGATCTGTACACTCTTGGCGAAAAAATCCAGGATGTTGCTTTCCGAGACGCAGTCATCGATGCACTGGTCGATACCATCAATACCGAAAACGAAGACGGAAAGGTTTGGGTCCCAGAAGACCCGGAAATCAAAGCTGCATATCAAGGCACGCCATGTGGTTCACCTCTCAGAAAGCTAATAGTTGACTTCTACGCCTTTCATAGTGACCGAGATTGGCTAGACAATGTCGATTGTGGCGAATTCCAAGCGGAGCTTCTCCGAGAGCTGCTAACAAATCGCCCACGCTCTCCATCACAAGATCCCACAACGGTGACGGCAAACCCTTGTCGCTACCATTGTCACGGAGAAGGCGATTTATGTAGCAGCAGACGAAAGACTGCACAAAAATGACCAGATTTACTGTCTCTGGATGAAAGCCGTCGTGTTCATCATACCATTCTGCATACCTTCGTACAACGAGGCAGATCTTTTGCTTGATGTATCATATGGGATTTGCAGGCGTTCATACGAAAATTGATATTCATTGGCATGTGATCCTTTCAATAAGACTTGAAAAACCATTCTGCTGCTGCGCTGATATCTCATCAAACTCCAATACTGATCTCGTACCTTGTCACTACAATTATTCCATGCCACCACAACAACCTCGAGACACCACCATCTAGCCAGACCATCTAGCCAGACTTGAAGCAGTCAATAAAGAGGTGTCGTCGCAGTTCATTTCCACTCCACTCCGCCGAAAATGGTGATCGACTTGAGAGGACATTGTTCCAGCCTTGTCAGGTGAGATCTAAGTATGGAATCCTCTCGTAATACTTGCTGACATACATAATAACCTGCAAGGAGACACAGTGACGCTCGTGGTCGGAGCAAGCAAGTTACAATTAAAGGTTCACGAGACCCGCATCTGTGAAAGCTCCGCTTTCTTCACCGCAGCATTGCATAGGACGTGGAGGGAAGCCCAGGAGCGTACGATCCATTTACCCGACGACGCCGAAGACGTCGTCCAAATTTATGTTCAGTGGCTTTACCGTCATGAGATCCTCATCAACGGATGGTCTCATGTGCCGGACACACAGACTTTACTTGTCAAGCTATATGTCTTCGCCGAAAAGGTTCTGAATGACGATTTCAAAGACGCCGTCATCGACGCCTTGATCCTGGAGGTGAATGAAACGGATTCTTACCCGGCTACCGACACGATCAACGAAGCCTATCGAGGGACCCCCGCAGACTCGCTACTGCGGCGGCTTCTAGTGGACTACCATATTTTCCAAGGGTTTCTAGCACGCCTTGAGGGTCACGAGAATCCAGAATTCTTAATGGACTTGGCCAAGAAGTTCGTGGATTCCAAGCATCCACTCGCATCGCTCGATGACTCAACTGGGCCAAGAGCGGGTAGCTGTCAATATCACTGCCACAGCTCGGACAACCGCTGCTACGTTATGAGTTACGGGCTGTATTCTAGGCCAGAGTACGAATGAGCATAAGAACAAGCGCGTCCAACGTTGGAAAGGGTTGATGCAAAGATACCGTCCAGAAACCAGACTCTTAAGCTCTGCAAGGCCATCGAGGACGGTGGAAAGTGACAAGTGGGGCCAGAAGAGGCGTCCAAGTCATATACCGGAGAGCAAAGCAAGTCTTGGTCTCCATCATCCATGTATCTATCATATTTGAAATTATCATCCATATCCCAAAGTGAAATCATCAATATTTTCATTTCGCTGCCCCGAGCTTCTTACAAGGGGGTTCAAATTCAAACTTGAAACCATGACAATTTCTTGCATTCAATCATCTGATCTTTGCACGCGACCGCAAGAAAGGACGGCATTCACTCACGAATGACGGGCAATGTGAGCGACAGGTGGATTTTCTCGCGGGCAAGTGGTCGTCTACTAAAATCCGCCAATTTTCTTTCTCGACCTTTTTGAGCCGTTCATCACCATCTCAACTTCGACTCATCATCACGACCACAAATTTTCGATCCGCCCGCCTGCAGTCTGAGACCGGCCTTCATCAGCCATAACCAATATTCAATCCTTGTACCATATTCTGAAAATGCTTGCTGACTTGGTCGTCGATCCTTCCAAGGTCAAGGAGTGAGTCCGCAATATTGCAACATTCGAGCAATAAGCAAAGCTAACGAATCGACCAGCTTCAACGGTCCGACCATCATCATGCTCCAGGTCGGGCCCGGAAGAATGCAATTCGCAGTCCACAAGAGTCTCCTATGCAAGAACTCGCCATTCTTCACCGCAGCGCTCCAGGGCGGATGGAAAGAAGAAGTCGAGGACACAATCCACCTTCCACACGACGACCCGGCGGTCGTTCGGATCTACGTGCTGTGGCTCTATCGCCATGAGCTAGCCTTGTCCCGGACTTCGGCGATTCCGAATGGCGAACTCGCAGACCTGATCATCTCAGCATGTACCTTCGGCGAAAAGGTTCAGGATGCCGATTTTCGCGATGCCCTCACGGATCAGTTGATAATCTACGAGCACGGCTTGAATTTGGGTTTGACGAGCGCCGTGGTCAACAAAGCATATCGAGAGACCCCGGTGGGCTCGCCCCTGCGAAGGCTGCTTGTGGATATTTATATCTACGAGAGATGCGAAAGTATGATCGACGGGGATAAGGATCCGGACTTCTTAGCAGACATTGCCAGGAAGTTGCTGGCTCAGAAGTCATCGCGTTTGCGGTTGGTGCTCAAATCGGGAAATGCTTGTCGATACCACCTGCACGGTGACGATGATGTGTGTTACGTGGTAAAGTATGATCTCCACCACAAGGTCCGTGAGGCACCGGTCGTCGATGAGTATGAAGGAAGGCAATCCAAACGTCTCCGCCGAGGAAGTTGAGCGGCGTGATGCTGTGGTTTCGAAACCGCGCCGAGGCCTCGACTCCGGATGGCAGAGAGGGCAAGTCTTTTATTGCGCGGTGTATCATATGCAATCCACAGACACCTGAACAGAATACCGATCTTCGATGACATGTGATTCCGTGAGTTCATCTTCGTGGTTGTAGGTGTGCCAGTAATCCTTCACTCTTAACTCTTCAACTTGCCACAACGACTCCAAGATAGTGAGATAGTCAGCGAAGCACATTTCATCTTGCGACCGGATAACATTCCCGTTCTTTTCCGTCATCGCTCTTCCAAAATGGTTGTCAACTTGCTAGCTTCAGATGAACCGGGGTACGTTTGTGACTTGAGTCTTGTTTGAGATATTTATTAAAGACCGGATAGCTTCACGGGAGACGTGATCATACTTGTGGTCGGGCGCAACAGAACGCGATACGCCGTCCATGAGTCCCGGCTACGCGAGAGTTCGAGCTTCTTCAATGACAAGATTGATGACTTGCTGGAATGGGATGAAAATGACTCCCCGCAAGAGATCCGTCTGCCCGACGACGACAAGGACATCGTGTACCTCTACGTGCTGTGGCTCTATCGCCAGCGAATCTGCATCTATACCGAGAATGTCTACGGGTTCGAGCAGGAATTGATCAAGCTGTTCGTCTTCGGCGAGAAAATCGCGGATCGCGATCTGCAGGACGCGGTCGTGGACGCGATGATCGTCTACGCGCACAAGGATATCTACGCTGCTTTCACAGCTCCGACTTCGCTAATCGATGAGGCGTACCAAGGGACTCCAACGGGTTCGCCACTGCGGCGGCTGTTGGTAGACTTTTGGGTGCACCGTGGGGATGAGAGTTGGGTGCGAAGAGTGAAGAACGAGACCTTTTTGGCAGATGTCGCGATCGGCCTGATGATTCGCAAGCAGCATCCCGAGGCTCCCGATCCGACGATCCCGTCGGCTAATAGTTGTGCCTATCACCACCACGGGCCAGACAAGGACTGTTACGTGAAAAGATATGATTTGCTGGTGACTGACCAGAAATTTTGAGAATTGAGAGAGCATTTCTCACGTAAAGAGTGAGTACGGAGCGGGATATGGCAATGCCAGGAGAGGTTTATTTCATCTTCACCAACGGAAGCAACATTGAGGACAACACCGAAATCCTAAACCAACAATGCAATTGAGGCTGATCCTCTGACAATATATCATGCTTGTTGTAACATGACTGTGGCGTTGATGTTCAATATCTCCAGTTATGAATTGTGCCAATCCATCATGGATTCACAGCGCAACGCCCGCCCCGTCGGGACCCTGCCGGGTCTGCCCAGGCGCGCAGGCTCCCCGGCGGCACTCCGGCGCCACTGCCACGCCCGCTCGCCCAGCCCCCCAGTTTGAAGGTCGCGATAAGCGGATGGCGATGTCTGACTGGTCCTCCACTGCCGACAGTTGACGCCATGATTCTCGGAGCGCTTTCCTGACCGAGTGGAGCACTCTCTGCGGATTCCCGTCGTGCCTCATCACATGCGCAATGCTGAAGAATCAGGAGCGATCCAGCCTGCGACAGAGAGGCTTGTGTGCGGGACCCATATGCCCCCGGCCGTGCGG
Source organism: Ramichloridium luteum (assembly GCA_002368545.1). Classification (NCBI taxonomy): domain Eukaryota; kingdom Fungi; phylum Ascomycota; class Dothideomycetes; order Mycosphaerellales; family Dissoconiaceae; genus Ramichloridium; species Ramichloridium luteum. The sequence continues at coordinate 110,129 of MTSC01000033.1, read as the reverse complement.
GCAACGGAGGCGGGACAGAATCCTTTCCAAGGTGTCCGGATTGGCCCAGTGCACCCACGGCCGAGTAAGGTTATCTAAGCTGCGGCGGGCGTTCTTCATGCCCGCGAATCCTACTGGCTCATGTCTCAACTGCTGATAACGGTGAAAATGGTGTCTCGTGTGTGTGACGAGCGGATGCGCTCACGCGCTCTGTCGCTTCTCGTATTGCACGCGATGGGCAGAAAGTTGCTGCACGTATTGCTGGACTGAATGTGGCAGGATCGGCGGGCTATGAATAGGTAGGCCCAGGGCAGGACGGAGAAAGCGTTGGAGAGGACGGTAATCAGAACAGAGTGCGCCGTAGTCCAGAAGCAGTATCGCATCACGTGTGGGAGGGTGTATCGCCGCGACCCTCTCGTGCCGCGCTGGACTCGGACGGGACTGGGCTGGGGATGCGAGCTCGCGCTACTCTGTCAATCGCTCGCGTGCAGCCGCGTGGCAGACCAGCCCCAGCTGGTGTGTCCCTAGGTCCTCCCGCCTTTGGGCCCTTTGCTGATCCCGCCCTCTCCGTCAAAGGGCGACTTTCTTGACAAGCCGCTATCGTCTCATTCACGCCGGTGTGGTGCCCTCGTCTCCATGCAGGGCCCAGATTCCTCCTCCTCTGCAAGCCACCACCACCACCGCACAGCCTGACACGCCTGTGCCGTGGCGGCGACCGTTTGCTTCCTATCTCTTTGCCGCTTCCTACCATTTGCTTCTTGTTCACCACCCTCTCGGAAGGCGTTTTCTCTTGGGCGAGCGCACCCTGTGTCTCCAGTCGCGGCGGCGAGTAATTATCATCAGAATTGCTGGAAGCGTTATCCCTGGACTCGAGCTAGCAGCCTCTCTCTAGCGACGTCAGCACCTTGAAAATCCGCCAGCCGCCGACTACAACTCGGCTGCTGTCCCAAAATCCGCACACCCGGACGACCTCTGCGAGAATGCGCTTCGGCCTGAGACCACGGGCAAGCAGACGACGGACTTCACATTTCTCCCCCGCGCCGACCCGGTAATCTGCACAACCGCATTGGGGTCTCACAGGACCGACAGAGGCGCGCTCGCGCCGGGCGCCGGGCACAGGCAGCTCGCCGCGGTTGCCGTGAAGGAGCACCACGATGGCACTCGTGGCGCGGGATTTCTGGTCGTCGCCGCCGCCGCCGGCGCGGTCGCGCGCGGAGAACTGGCCGACCTTGCTCTTTTCCTGGTGGGCGACGTGCTTCAGCGCCGCCATCATCATCATCCGGTTATGCGGCCGCAAGGTGCGCAGTAATCGGCTCTTCCGCGAGGACTGGATCATGATGCTGGCGCTGGTGCCGCTGTTCATCCGCATGATCTTCATCCACTTTGTGCTGATCTACGGCACGAATAACATCCAGACGGTCGGCTGGGATTACACGCCGACGCAGCTGGAGCATCACAGCATGGGCGCGCGGCTCGTGCTCGCCGCGCGCATCTTCTACGCGGGCTACATCTGGCTCTGCAAGGTGACCGTGTCGGAGTTTCTCAAGCGCATCACGATCCGCATCTGGCGCCGCAGCTACGAGTTCACGCTGCAGGCGATCCGCATCTTCCTGCTCCTGACCTTCCTCGCCGTGGTCATCTCGACGCTGGCCGAATGTATGCCCTTCTCGCACTACTGGCAGGTCATCCCGGATCCGGGCCCACAGTGTCGGCAGGGCTACGGCAATCTGCTGACGATGTCCGCGTGTGACATCATCTCCGACATCCTGCTCATCGCCTTCCCGATCCCCGTCGTGCTGCGCTCAGGTCAGACGTGGAAGCGCAAGCTACAGATGACCTCGCTCTTCAGTTTGTCCGCGATCATGATCGGCGTGACGGCGACGCGCGTACCGCTCGTCATCAACCGCCACGGTCTGCAGCAGTACCGCACGGTGTGGGCCTCGTCGGAGATCCTGGCAGCGACCTTCGTCGCCAACGGCGTCATTCTGGGCTCCTTCCTGCGCGACAAGGGCACCAAGCGCAACCGCTACCGCTCGTACAGCATGTCCGACAGCATCGAGCGCGCACCTCCCGCGCACCGCCGCCCGACTTTGAGGTCCCTGCATCACCCGGACGACAGCGACGAGGAGCTCTTCCGCGACCTCGCCGGCTGCCGCATGCCGGATCACCTGCAGGAAGAATTCGAACTCGTCGCACGGCCCGCACCTCCGGCGGTCTCTGTGCCCGGTCACACGCCCTCCCTGCCGTCCGGGAAGCAACCCTTCCAGGATATCGTGCCGGCGAAACACGTCGACAGTGGCACGAGCAGCAGCGCCGATGACGGCGCCGGCAGCAGCAATAACAGCACCCATCACGTGCATCACCACCACAACGATGATCTCATGATCCAACCGCTCGCGACGCCCGTCTCGTCATCCACGAACCGCAGTGTGAACTTCTTCGACGTCGGGAACCTCCTCGACGATCATGCGCACACACACCACTTCCACCGAAACTACCAACCGAACTCCCCGGCCACGACCACCAGCAGCGCGGCGAACCGCATCTCCGTCTACGACCCGCTCTCCATCGCCCCAGACGATACAACGACAACGACAACGACAACAACCACCACTCTCCGCCCTCACGACACCCACCTCTCCCCTACCATCTCCCCCTCTCCCGGCCGCAGTGGCTCCTCACGCACCTTCCTGCAAGATATGGGCGGGATCCTCTCGATGCCGCGCTTCCACCACCACAATCAAGGACACCATCACCAGCACAGCAACAACCACCGGTCCTCCTCCGAGCATCACCACGCCTCCGGGAGCGGCACCGCGACGCCGACGAGGAATGCACACCCGCCTCCCACGGGAATTCTCGGGCCGCAGCTCGAGCGGCATGAGACGCAGGCATCGTTGCAGGATGCGGGCGGGCTGTTGCGGCGGTGAGGCGGGTGGAATTGCGTTTCACGTGGTGCTGGTGTATGTGGTCTGGTCAGCTGACCAGCGGCGTTCGTTACGGTTGGTGTGGGTTTTGGGTTCGGTCTTTTACAAGCGTTGGCGCTGGTGGTGTTGATTGTTCATTCTTTACATGATGTTCTCCGGGCGAGGGCGACTCGGGTCGCTTGGGCCTCTTTAGGTCATGCGTGGGTGGTCTAGGTTTCGAATATGACTGGGCTCTGTATTAGATATCACTCTGGACGGAAAGACGGAGAGACTTCGACTGCGATTTCATGATTGGATTCGCCTTCATCTTCTGGGAAATGATACCCCTCGGCTTAGGACGCTATTCGACGTGATGGATAGGGCATCAGGTAGTCGATATAATTGATCTGATGAGATATTTCTTTGACCACCATTCGCCTGGCAACATCAGCAATCACGTAGATCTCCCCACGCAGCAACAAAGCGACCATCCTGATCTCTATCTTGCGCTTGTCCTATTTTGAACCATATGCATCCGCTTTCGCGCTGCACCCGGCCCATCATCGTCAACATCGGGAATCGAGCAACAACCACCGGATCTTCCCCTCCGATCCAAGCGTTTCCGTATTTTCCCCTCTCGGCAATCCGTCCCGAACACTTCGCAGGGGACACACAGCCGCAACGCACGAGGAGAGCGTGAGCGGGCGGGCGGGCAGCCGCAAAATCCGCCCCACGCGACTTCGCACCCACTACTCCCAATTGATGGGCTTTTGATTGGCCGCCTTCGATTTTAATCGCGGCGGCGCGCTGTGCACCACTGATAAGAAGAAAAGCCCCCCATTTTCCTCACCCGCTGCGCCAACGCCGACCGGACCAGCAGCCCTGCCCTGCGACTAAAAAGAAAACATAATGCATCGTCGCCCACGATGCTGCCCCAGGCGGTTGGCGGCTGCTGCTGCTGCTGCTACTACTGCTGGATAGATATCTCACTGGAGCTCGTGATTGCTCCTCCGTTGCTGCAGCAGGATGATCTGATCAGGAGCCGCAGCAGATAGATCGCCGGCGGGACCTACTGGAGCCGGCGGCTGATGATTGTTATACAAAAGTGCGACGCCCTGCCCCCGTCGGAGCTCGCCGCTTTCCTACTGGACTGCCAACCAACCTCACACGACAGCAAACCACACACACACGCGCACCCGCTCTGACCTCGCCCATTGTGTCGCTTCCTATGCATGATCGTCCCTTGGGTGAGAGAGGACGGGACGAGCGCGCGCCCACGCAAGGACGTCACACCCATCATCACCCTCGCCGCGCCCCGGCCCGCGGGGTGGGTTGCGCGCACCCTGTGGCTCGCCTGCTCGCCAGACCTGACCACCCTTAACGGACTCGGATCCGACTGCGCTCGCGCTGTGGAGCCCTTTGGTCTTTGTTTGGAGCGTCGCCGGCCATGTCCCTGCCATCGGCTTCGGCGCAGTCTGCCGACAATACGGCCACTGCGGCGGCCCGCAGGAATTTGAAACGGGACCGCGACCGGGATGTCGGTGATGTGGATGGCGTTGGCATCGATGAGAACGATGATGGGCCCGGCTCGTCGTCCATTGGCAACGACGGTAGCCCGATATCGCCGACGTCGGGGGCGTTGAATGCGCCGATGTCGACGGCGACGACGACGAATTTCCGGAACGTGTCGGCTTGTGATCGATGTCGGAATCGGAAGGTGAGTTGGTGTGATTTTCGATGGTGTTATTGGACGAGCTGGGGGTCAATGTGTGGTTTCGATTGATGTTGAAGTTGTTCGAGACCTCGAAGCGAAGCCGGGAAACGACGACATCCCGTTGGAGAATCATTATTGCTCTGCGCCCAGGCGAAACTTCCGACTCGTCGAACATCGAAACAACACATCGCGATTGAGCCAATCCGCAAACTAATCAATGTCACACACAGAATCGTTGCGACCAGAAACTCCCACGCTGCTCGAATTGCGTCAAAGCCAAAGTCCGCTGCGTCGGCTTCGACCCCGTCAGCAAGCGCAAGATCCCCCGGTCGTATGTCTACTATCTCGAGACGCGCGTGCGACATCTGGAAGCCTTGCTCGACAGTCGCGGGATCGCCTATCCGCCGCCCGAGGACGACTTCGCCATTAGCGAAGACATCCGGCCAGGCGTCAACGTGCCATTCCCGATCGAGCCGGACGATGGCGATGGCTCAGCGGCAGCCGCCGCCGCGCCTGCGGGAGACGAGGGCGAAGTGAAGTCGCTGAGCGTGCCATTGCGCGGCAATGTCGATCCGGCATTACGGCAGACGGTGCCAACGGCTCGTGGCAATAGCGGCAGGCCCGATGCCCGGCTCGACTCGCTGGTCAGCCACGACGGCCTCACGAGCATCCGCGCGGCGCCGGACCCACGGTATCAACCTTCCGCATCCGGTATCTCCTTCGCACGCATCGTCATGGAAGCCGTCAAGACCTCCGGCGGGGGACACCACGCCCACGCGCACACCGATCATCGCGGCAGCGCCGGCAGCGCGCGAGCGGCAACGAACCACCGACCTTCCTCCCATCCCACCGACGCGACAAGCAGCAGCAACAGCAGCAACATGCGCGACTCCTTCTTCGGCCTCCACACGAAACCCACGATCCCCGGCGCGCCCTTCCCCGACCGCGCGCTCGGGGAGCGACTCGCACAGCTCTACTTCGAGCACGCGAACCCCCAGATTCCCGTCCTGCACCGCGACGAATTCCAGGCCCTGTTCGCGCGCGTCTACGCCAAGGACCCGCGCCGCCGCACGCCGCGCGAGCTGTACCTCCTCAACATCGTCTTCGCCATCGGCGCGGGCATCATCAACGACGCAGCGGGCAGCTCCGAGCAGAACACGGCGGCGCCGCCGGTCGGACCTGTCGTGGCGGCGGCGGCGGCGATGGAGTCGCCCGAGGATTCGGCGTCCGTGGGGTCCGGGGATGAGTTCGGTGGCGCGCCGCCGAGTAAGAAGCGTGCGCGGGTCGCCGCCGCGGCAGCCGCGGCGGCGGCGGCGGCGAGCAGTCAGCAGCACCAGCCGGAGGAATATCATGCTGCGGCGATTGTCCACCTGGAGAATTTCCTCGGGTGTCCGCCTGCGACGGAAGGTGTTAGTGGTGGGCTCGAGGAACTGCAGGCGGTGCTATTACTCGCTGGATTGGCGCTGCTGAGGCCGGTGGCGCCGGGTTTGTGGTATATCATTGGTGTCGCGGTCCGGTTGAGTATTGATCTGGGATTACATTTTGAGGATATTGAGCCGGAGTTGGATGAAGAGTGGGTGTCGGACGAAGAGGAGGACCGATCGGGAGAGAGGGTGGACAAGAAGAAGCGAGACAAGAGCGCGAAGGCGAAGACGCATTTTGGGAGACGGCAGTGGACGAGAGACTTGAGGAGGCGGCTGTGGTGGTGTGTCTACAGTAAGTCGTGCGCTCTTAGTGGGAATGTGTTGCGAATAGGACAACTGACAGATCTTCACCAGACCTTGACCGCCTAGTCTCCAGTTGTGTCGGCCGGCCTGTGTCAATCAACGAAGCCGTGGTTACCACCGAGTTCCCTAGCCTCCTCGACGACCGCATGATCCGAACCACCGGTTTCCTGCACCCGCCCACCGCCGAGATCATGCCGAGCTACAAAGTCGTCAGCCGGCACTACCTCCGCCTACGGCTGCTACAATCCGAGATCATGCAAGTGCTCCAGCACAAGCAAGCCGATCAAGCACGCAGTCTGGGCGCACACCAGGGAAATCCATACCTCTTCTCCGACCTGATGTCATCCTTCCTGCACCGCTTCCAGGGCAATTTCCGCGCATGGCGCCGCGATGTGAACCAGCGACTCGACGAGTGGCGTGCCGCCGCACCGTCGCAGGAGCATTCTGGCGTCGCTTTTAACCCCCTTTTCCTTGAACTCAATTACTGGCAGGCCATCATCATGCTCTACCGGCAGTCGCTCTCGGTCCCGGCAGCGCTCGCGGGCGAGCTGTCGGTCGCCACAGGCGAAGAGGTCCGGAGTCCTGGGGATGCGGTGCCGCATAAAGAGTTCGAGGAGGATAAGCAGATGGTGTTCTCGAAAGTCGCCCATGCCGGACATATGGTTCTGCGGACGTACCGCACGCTCCATCGTGATCGGTTGGTCAATTATACATTCCTTGCGACGCACCATCTCTTCGTCAGCGGTATGTTGAGCACATTTCTCATCTTACCAACCACTTACTGACACAAGATTCAGGTATCTCCTTCCTCTACGCCCTCTGGCACTCTCCCGCCGCGCGCGCCCATTTCACCGTGGAGGAGGTCGACTTCACCGTGCTTGCCGCGACCTCCGTGCTCGCCGACCTTGCAGGCAAGTGTCCGCCGGCGGAGGCCTGTCGCGAAGCCTTCGAGCGCATGAGCCGCGAGACGATCGCGCACGTCATGCAGTCGACGGGCTTCCGAGTACCGGGCGTGACGAGCGTAGGACTCGCGACGTCGCCCCCGGCGCTATCGAACAGCAGCAACAACAATAACATTAGCGGTGGCGGATATTTTCCCGCGGCGGCGGCGATGCGTGAGGCGCAGGTGCAGCAACAGCAGCAACAACAGTACTCCCCACCACAGCAGTCACTACGGCCACCTGTCGCTTCGACGCAAGCGAATCGTTCGGCGTTCGCGCATGGAGGAGCACAGCAACAGCAGCAACTACCCCGTGCCCGAATGCCGAAATTCGACTACAACCTCAAAGGTCTTTTCTCCGATGAGGAGATCGCAGATCGAAATCAACAAGAAGATGGGATTGGTGGCAGCGGTTTCAATACATCATATCAGCCCCAGCAGGCATCATCAAATTATAGATCATACATGGACCAGCAGCAGCAGCAACCACAACAGCAGCAATCGCCCGTCTCCCCGTCACAACAACCACCGCAACAACAATCGCAATCTTCCAGGAACTACCGCGTTGGCTCGCTGGACTTCACGCCATATATGCCTGCATTCTCGAATGACAACATTCCGAATGCGTCGGCCTTGTCGGTCGGCACAGACGACGATGGCACCGCCATTGATACGATGAACTGGACATTCGACGGCGCGGGCGACTTTGATGGCTTCACGTGGGACTCGGCACTTGAGCCGTTGGATCAGTTCTTTTTCGGAGACGGGACTTGGAATGGGTAAGGGTTGGTACGATCAATTTAGAGGACATTGGTTGATCCCACTTCTTGCGGAGTGTGGCTCGCGCGGAAAAGCACGACGAATGGTTTACATTGAATGGGAAGAGACAAAGTTGAAGTCCAAAGATCTATACACGGCTGTAAATTGTATCTTTATAAGGCGATATTTCCCCATCTTCTCCGACGAGTCTGGAAAGCAATGCACGAACGAGCGCGAAATGGAAACGAGCAAGCGAGCGAGCAAATCATTTCTCCTAGTACTCTCCTCCAATGATATCTTCCTCCCAAAAGTTCCCTCAAACTGTGAAGAGGAAGCACGTTCCAGCCGTGTTTCCATCCACACACAAGCAAGTTGCCCAGAATGAAAAGAAACTCGTGCGCGGAAGAAACACAAAAAGCAAACAAAAACATCGCAGGACGAAAGTCTCGCACTTCAGAGTAGCCACCCTCCTTTCTGACCGACCGGGTCACCTCCTTGTCACCCCCTCCCCACTTGTTCTCCTAGCAATGCAGTGGTATCAAGATAAAAACAAAAAGCGATTGTGCAAGCGAGCGCAAATGGGGAACAGAAAACCCAAAAGGAACAACAAAATTCAACAAAACAAAACCAAACAAAACGAAAAGAATCAAAATTCCGCCGCAGCACGACTCGCCTACCCTCCTGGCGAGTCCACTGTTTCTCCACTTTATAAGGATGATGATGATAATGATGATATGCAATGCTGGGTGAATACGCGCGCGCTGAATGGATAAGAGAAAATCGCAATTGAGCCGCCCAGGTTGGTCATCATCGTCGCTGTCGATTTGCCGCCTCCCAATTTTTCTTCCATAATAATGCGCCGGGAACGAGTAAAAGCAAAAGGTGTGAAAAGCCGCCAAAGCGGTTCATGCTGTTGGATTGTCTCACGCGCAAAGGTGAAGTGATGCTGCTGAAGAAAATCTGAAAACCGGAGATGCGATCTGCTTCAGGAGAACGAAACTTTGCCGCCCAATTTGTGCGCGTCGCACACAGATCATGCAATCCGTGAATAAATTCGTATCTGAATCGGGTCCAAGGTGTGTCGAATGTTCGAAAAATCCTGGAACGTTTTTGAGGATATTTGGTGTCGTAGTGTGGTATGAGCCGGAGCCATATTTCGCATTCGGTGCGGCATGCAGTCGCCTTAGACACGGCTCGCAGACCGGCTATGCTGGCGAACATCAAGCGAGAGGCGGGTCAGGAGCGGCGACGATGGCGTTGGTCCAGCGGGCTCGGAGCACATGTTCTCGTGATCAACCGAAACGCCGTTGTCGTGATGATCGTCGGTCGAGGACGCCTTCTCGGTCACTTTGAAGACCCGGCGCTTCTCCTCCACCATGCACATGCTGAGGATGGCGCCACCAGCAGCGACCAAAGCATTGACCCACCACGGCAGGCCGAGCGCGCCCATCGAAAGGCCGGCGGCCTGGAGCAGGCCAGACAGAGTCGGTCCGAAGGCGCGAGAGGCCGAGGCAGCAGAGGCAGCAGCGCCGTTGAGGGTACCAAGGACCTTGCTGGAAGGAGCGGCGTTGGCGAGCATAATGCTACTGGACGGGAAGGCCAAAGCTTGCGAGGTAACTTTCCAGACCAGAATCAGGTAGACAGCCGGCATCCGGAGGTTATCAGGCAGAAGCGAGACGTAAGGCACCGCGATGTAGAGGAACGGGTAGAGCAGGACCGCTGCTCGGTAGGTCCATAGACATCCAATGCGGCGGTTGACGAGCGGGAAAATTATGAGAGTGGCGACCATTTGAATGATTCCCTGGACGGAAAGAATGCCGCCGATCGCTTTCGTGGATAGCGCGAAGCCACCAGTGAAGTGGAACGGGAGAATCGGCGTCCCATCGGATTTCGGCAGGCTCAGAAGGACCGGGAGTAGTTGCTCGGCGGAGATAGTGTGGAATGCGAGAATGCCGAATCCCAACACGTTCAAGCAGACCTGCTTTGTGAACGCCTTCGGCGTACTGCTGGGAATTGGCGTCGCGGGCTCACCAACCAGATTCAACTCCACATTTGCAAGATCAGAATCTGAGAAGTTCTCCTGAGCAAACGATGTTCGCGGCGTTCCTTCCCTCGATTGATAGGCTGGTGGTGGAAGGCCGACCGGTGAGCTCGGGGCAAGCTCCGGCGACGCAGCCGTGCTGCTGTAAACCGGCGGTTGGTCGTCGATAAGGGTGTACGTCTCGTCGTCACTGATGGCGTCTTTATCGCTGGCGATCCTCTCAACCTCGAAGTGGCGTCCAAAACCAACGCGGCTCAGTAACCAGTCGCCAATTTCGATTCCGATGTCTCGTCGATCGCGCTTCTCCTCGTGCGTCTCCTCAAGGAAAAGAATGCCGACGATCAAGCTAAAGATGACCACGGCGGTGCAAACCAGGTTGGTTAAAAGGTAAGGAAAGCGGTCGAAGATCGTTCCTGCCTGGAAGACAGATGGGTAATTCCGCACGGGATCGGCCAGTGCACCGCCAAGGCCCGAACCGATGAATGCGCCGAGGCACCAGACGGTCGGCATGACCGAATACGCGCGTGCCTGATGCGCCTCGACGAGAACGACTTCGCTGACTGTCGTCTGGAGTACGCCAATGTTACCGTTCAAAGCGCCGCCAAGCGCGCGAGCCAGCAGCGCAACGGCGAGATTGGGAGCGAAGCCGAAGATGATCATGCTGAGGCCCGTGCCGGCAAGACCAGTAAGGAGCACCGGCTTGCGGCCGATCCGATCGCTCAAGTTGCCCCAAAATCCGGCGCCGAGGCATTCCGCTCCGGCAAAGACGGAAGTGACGAGACCGGCGAAAAGGGCAATTCGATTCGTGTCATCGGTGATGTGAAAGGACTCGATCATATAATAGATGTATGGGAATATTGACATGAACGCAATTGGTTCACAAATCCGGCAAATACCTGTTTGTGAGGTTGGTGTCAGTATATGATCCGGCTTCGCTGACTGTTTGTATCAACGCACCGAGAACGAAAAGTTGCCGAATCGGAAAGGCGGTCGGGTCGCGTTGAGCTTGCCTCCGTGACCGCGCCATGGTCGTGTGAATGGGAGTGGAGAAAGCGGAGGGAAAAGAAAAGAAGACAATCAAGACCAGATTGTCTTCGCCTCTGCGAGGCAGGGCCGATCAAGACGAATGGCGTTCGCTTGATCGATCGATGCTAAAGGTAAGAGCGCTCAGGACGAGAGGTCGCATATAATGCGCCGAGAGCGTTTGCGGTTCTAAGATTCGTGGTGTGATTCCTGGAAAGCCCTTTCGTTGCGTGCTTGGAGGCCGACGATATATGTGGCTCGAAGTAGTTTCGCGGAGTGCCAATGGTCCGATACAAGATCGCGGAGACAATGGCGATGCAGGGTCAGGCGCGGAATGGATTCAGGAATTGTGGAGAAGGTGTCGCCGTTGGTGACACATCGAAGAGACCAGTGGGTGGCGGTGCTGAAGTCGACCGGGTCTGGTCGTTGTGTCTTGACTTGGTCACGGTGAGACACTGGAGTAGGTTGGAGTGAGTTGCCTACGATTGAAGAAAGAAGGCCAGCAGATATAGACTTGCACGGCACAACCCAAGCTGGACCAGATGGTATTCGATTGGTTGGACGACGACTGACGGGTAAGGTTCAAAGCAATCGATGGTCCAATGGGCAGAAGGTGGATGATGCGTTGTGCGAGTGATGAAAGGAGTCAGAGCGTGTCAGCGCGGGAGGGTGTCATGTATGTAACAGCAGCACAGCACGGTCAGGCAGAGTTTCAATATAAAGCGACAGTTGCGGTCAAGTGGCACCAACCCAAGACGGGGAGGGATGGAGAGAGCGAGCATGGCAAAGACGGGCTCGCGGTAGCTGTCAAATCGACTCCACTCTGTCGGGCTCTTCGCCGCCGTTAGGGATGATGGGGATCTGAGCGCCCAAACGTGCGTGCTCACGCTTCAAAGTTTCCGGCAGGATGGGGCGGTGATGAGGCGGCGTGAGCAATAGGAGCACGCAAAGAGCCGAAAGGAACCACGATCCCATAAGCTCCCTCGAGAGACACCAGCGCTGGCGACCAGGGTTACCCAAAGAGCCGACCGAACCAGGCTGACCGGCACCGACACCACGACGGGCACTACTCCAGGACGGCGAGCAGCACTACGCTTGCTACCCGCGACCATCTCCACCGCCACCCCTGGCCTTATGACAATCACAAAACGCCCACCCGCAAAGCAAAGTACCGTTAGGATGGATGACGGGGCGTGCCAACCCGAACGGGCGCCGCGCGAACGAAAGCAAAGCGGATGCACCCATCAAACAGCCGGGGGGAAGATGGGAGTAGGGGAAAGAGGTGCGACTGGCGTGGGTGGCGCCGCGACAGGCCCAAGAGCCGACGAGCAAATCAAATCGCAACACCGCCCGAAGTAAAGCCCCAGTTAAGAAATGTAAGAAAAAAATTCAAAGCCAGGACGAGCCGACGGAAGGTCGGAACGCAGGTTCCCTTTCAAAGCACACGCCTCCTCGATGTCATCAGGGCGATCCTGCCACGCCTGCATGCAGCCCGGTAGTGCTGGCGCCTGCTGCTGCATGTACTGCGCAGGACACCACACTGCAGGACGCAGTCCGGAAGTGCCTGTACACAGTACTTCAATACATGCGATATCTACAAACAGTTGCAGAACCACCAATTTGGAGGCCCCTGGAGCCATTGCTCGTCGCACGCTGCTCGCACAAGGTTTGGGCCGGGAGTCGCAGACCGCCGGATAGCCGTGGCTTTCAGCATCGGGGGGAAGTGCCTTAGAGGCAACGAGACGAAGTCACGAAGGCACAACAGACTGGTAACATGTGCGGCGGTGACAGACGGCGGCGACGACGGCGGCGGCAAGTCAAGTCCACAACGGCGAGCGCAGCAGACACCGCTGGCTGCAGGCGCACCTAGGCTCTTTTGCCGCTTCTCTCTCTGCCGGGGCTAAAATCGTCCACGACTTGTTCGCCGCCGCTCGCCGCCAAAAGAGAGCAAGAAACGACCTGAGCCTCACTCAGAACGTGCAAAGTGGACTTAGCGTCGATTTAGGTCTTGCCCGACGCCGGGGAGCTGGGTCGCCCTGTTTGAGCGGGCCAATCGTCCCCCGGAATTGGTGGGAAGGCTGACTGGTGCGGCGCGGGCGGAAGTCGCTGGCGATGTTCCCCGGCAGATGAAGGACTAACGAGACCGTCGTCGCCTTGTATAGGGATAGGATGATGTATTTTCTGCTCAGCGCGAGCGCGCAGTGCCCCCGTGACGCCCAGCGCAGCGAGCGGCCGTCGTATCAGGGCCCCGACCAGCCGAGCGAGGCGACTTGCCGCCGCCGGAATCGCCGTCCCCGTCGGAATTGCCCCGTAACATCACGAGAGGACAAAAGGAGAGCAGAAAGTCGGTTCCGCGCCGCCTCCTGGTCCATAGCTTGAGACCCTCGTACAACGGTATGAGGCCGAGGTCAGAATATCGCCTTTCCATGGATGATTGCTAGCACGTCGTACGGCGGGATCGCACGATCGCAGCAGAGGTCTGGCGGTCGTCATCACGACGACAACCTCACAAGTTGGCCACTGCAGCCGGGCTGCGCCGTGCAAACAACTGTATCTCAGCCTTGAGGTTACACAGCATGTCAAGCGCGTCTGTGTAGACGAGTCACGGCCGCAGGATCGTCGTGCCGGGCGACTGCGGCGCGCTCGGTTTGCATGCGGCAGCGCATGCACCGGGTTGGATTGGGAGTCACACGGCCGTCGTGCAATCTCAGCATTACATTCTACGGGCTATTCCAGATGCATATGCACATGCATACAGTGCGCATGCGGTCGAGGTTGTATTGCATTACCTGCAGTCGATGCAACGGCGGCGACACTCCCAGCAGGACCAGCCCTGTCCTCGTCATAGACGGACTCGTGTGCTCCCCTTCGCGTCAGAATAATCCGCGGAACATCCGTGGATTGCACGGAGCCAGGCGCTGCATGCAGAGAAGACGCAACCCTGAGACTCATGCACGTCTCGCAGCTCTAGCATGTCTGGAGTGCAGCAAGGCCTGCTCACGGCCAACACACCGGACACGCCCATGCGCTCAGCCCTATAATGTTGGCAGAGTGGGACTTGACTCATGGGCACCATGCATGCCCGGCGTGCTGCTATTCTTGCCTGGCACATTTTGCCTTTGGTTGTCTCACGATGTCGTTTTCGTTTTCACGTGATGTCTGAGTGCCCTGTGCCGAACGACTGCAGTATGACCGCATGTGGGCCTTGCCAACCCGTGCAGGGTCATGCGTTTCATGCGCACAGCCTCACGGAGGCCTGTGTTCGGCATTGGTCAGTGGGTAAGCTTACCTTGGACAAACCAACCATGATGCAGTGACCGCATGTCGGAACGCTGACAAGGGCCGCGGCCAAGCATTGGAACCTGGCGCATCGCTGACACCGAGGACGCTCGAGCATGGTTCGTTCAACGCATACGGGGAGAACTGTCAAGCTTGGTTCCAGGCTCCCCGCCTCGAGCGATAGCAAAGTGTGCGTACTGTACTGTACATCGCTACCTGGCGAATCCGGATGAGGCGAAGGAATTGTGATCGGAGAGCATGTGGATATTCAAGCATATCTAGCCGTGCATCCTGCGCGATTGGACCTATCCGAGCTCCTGAGCCCACTGCGTGGCAGATACTGTTCGCGCCTGGATAACACAACATGCCCAATGATCATTCTGAGCAAATATTACGAGAACATCTGCCGCCCGGGTAATTCTCGTGGGTCGCTGATAGCTGCCACCCGCCCACCCCGTGTCTTCGCACCTCGGGCCGTGATCGTGTATGTCAATCGCCCAGCAGCCGTCCGATCAGCTTCTGCCACGATCTTCCCCACGGCAGGCGCGTGCTGCCCATGCACTTCACGCCCTGTTCCTCGAAGTTTCTGCGGCCTGCATCACCCGCGTGATCTGATTCTGCATCGTATTTGACGCGCGATGAGATGTGCCCGAGGCATGCATGCACAGCATGCAGGTTGGCAGCGAGGCAAGACACAAGATTGCGTGGCGGGCGAATCGTCCATGGGCGAAGACGCTGTCAACATGCAACCGCCGCGTGCGCGTGATCGCAATTTCATGCGGCGGCCAGCGGCGGCCGTAGGCCCGGAAAGCATAATTCCTCTGGTGCGGTCTTTTAGAGTGGGCACAGAAGGTGGCGGTGAAAGAAACGTACGACGTGAGCACGAATTTGGTGGGGTGAGTTAGCAGGGAAAGTGGAGTGCACTCAAGATAACACGTTCGCGACATTTGATTTGACCTGTGCGACATAGAACGATGAGCTGGTGGTGTGCAGCGGCCATGGACATCGAGATTTCAACCACTTCTGAGAGATCGTGCTGCGCTGCTTTGTGCTACGCAGGCGCAAGGTCGTGCCAGGTCGTGCCAGGCGTGGTATGAAGCGATCGCATGTGGTTGCTGTTCGCAGCAGGCACATTCGCCTCCCCCTTTCTGTGCCACAGGGGGCCATTTTTCAGCCAGAAAAACGCGAGAAGCCGGTCGTCGCGGAAGGGCATCCGAGTCCCGGTATTTCAGCCTTGGCTTTGTGACGGCTTGACGGGACTGCCCTGGGGAGCAGTCGCCCGGTCTTCTAGCGCCGTATCAATTCGCTCCTCCCGGCAAAGCCGTCTCCTCCGTCTCGTATACGTACACTCGGTACCCTCCTTTGTACACAATTTTGCGTGCTTGTACGGTCGTGTGTACCTGAACTCCCATCGCACTCGCGCTGGACCGGTCGTTGATCCCTCGATTCAATGCCGTCGCTCCAGTCCAGGCCAGGATCAGCGGCATCCGCGCGCTCGCGCCCCGCGGTTACACACTGGTGGTTTTCGGTTTGTCTCCCGTCAGCGCCGTTGCACCGGGCTGTTGCTTCCTTCGTTTCCGTGATATAGAAAGATGAGATGGCAATAAGACACCATCCTTCCATGGTTCTGGAAAGGGGGCCCTCGCCAGGAATGAGCGTATATTGCGACTTCGACTATATCATAATATAAGCTGATATACAATTCTGCGCCGGAATTGAATGTCCTCTGTCGCAAACCGCCTATTACGGAAAGCCGGGACATCGTGCTCTTTGCCCTGACTGCATGACACTCGCCGCTCTGCATGACGCCAGCTCTTCAAAAGCGACGAATCATAAGCGACATTGCGGGCGACAGCAAGCGAATCAGATGGCATGACAAAAGAATCACAGACCCTACAGGAGGCAATTCCCTAGGGAGTGCCATGCTAGTCCTTCGTTCCAAGCTCGCAAGTAGAATTCGCAGCCGTCATCCCACCAGACCCAGCCGACCTACGGGACGGATGGCCCGTCGGCGCGACAAATCCGAGCGGTGAAGTCGGCTCGAATTGTCAAGCTCCTATGACAGGACAATATACTGTTTACCCCTACCTATTTCCGCGACGCCACTCTCGAGAACGTTTGGTGCAAATACTTTCGTACCGTGGCCGAGTGGCGGCATACAGTTGAATGTATCAGCAACTCTGTAACAAGGCCATCGCAAAACACGCAGCATGTGCGATTGAGTATCATAAGTACATCTCTGGATTGTGAAAGGGATGGAAGAGTCCCACCAATGGCGAGGCGGCGCGGCACATCAGTCCGTCCGTCCACGCGATGATGCTTCCGCCGCTATGGTTCATCCTGCGCGGCCGCTACAGAGTCAGCAAACAGACGGAGGGAAAATACATCACCGTAGGGTACCAAAGTCTGCACGCGATTGACCAGGGGCCCGGCAAAGCTAGTAAAACAACCAACCCAGTCTTGGCACCGTTGCAGTGTCCGTCGCCAATGCGCTGCGTTTCTGATCGCCGCTTGCGGCTTTCCATTGGATATTGGGCCCGCGCGCCGCTCCTACGGTCCAGCAGCGTTGATTCGCTCACTCCTGCCATCACAATCCAGAGTGTCGCATCAATCAACGCCCGCGACAATCCTTCGTATTCCTCTCTTCTTTTGCGAAACCCCTGTCGGGATGCCTGGCCGTGTCTGGCCGACCACGGCCGGCTTTCGAGTGTGACTGAGAAGTTTTTTCCAACCAACCACGAAGGCGAACCTGACAGTCGGTGACGAATTCATGGGACACCCTGAGGCCGTCCAAACCCTTTGCGGGCGCTGCTCGACTGTGCTTGCACCCACAGAGTAGAAAACCCCGTCGTTCACATGATCTTCAGATACCGAGTAGCCGGGTCCGTCAAAGTGGGAGCGGACCCAATGCGAGGAAGGGGGGAACCTGCGTGCCGGAACTCTTTTTGCAGGAACGGACGCCTACAACGTCATCATCCGCCCCCTCATCCAGTGTTCGCTTCTGCGATCATGCAAATGCAGGTCGCCATCGTTTGGGGTGCAGGGCAAGCTACTGTTGTGGGGATCCAGTGGCCAAATAGGGCAAGCTGCCGCGAGAGATTGATGTTTCCATGGTCGTGTTGACCGCTGGCGGGTGTGGAGTGCATTGTTTCCAAAGAGGACCCGCAAAAGCGGTGGGTAGCTACATGTTTGTGCACGATGGTACATTGCCGCATTCGACTGGGGAGACCTCGGTCTGTCCTGTCAACCGTGAAAGACGAAAGGGTCGAGGGAGCTCTGAATCTTGGAATCACACAGACTACGCGGGCTCGACGTGTGACGAGTTGACCAAACCTGCACGCCGCCAGCTGTCAGTCCCAACTCTATATTGCTGATGTGATGACGCAAATGTCTAGACCTACGATGCGATGTTGAATCAATCAATATTACAACATACGCCACGGAGTTGATCCACACCAGGTCAAGCCTTCGCTGCAGCCAAGATGCAACCTCACATTTCGGGCTCCGAGAAGATATAGAGGATTGCGACAGGCCACTACGGAGATCCATCTTCACCTCTCGGAGCACCCCAGACCGCTACATGCATGTAAAGCCGCGCGCCCAATGAATAGCCTATCTAGACTTAACTGGTATGCACCTAAGGCGGAACAGCCCGGCCTGCATCATGCACGATGGTTATCGCGGCTGAGAGGTCGACTGCTCCACGATGATATTGTTTTGTCCATTGCACAATGCCCTTTTTGGGAAGACTATACGCGCGTGCGCATGCGGACCCACACCCTCGTCCACAGCTGGTTGTATCTCGGACGTGTTCAGAACCCTGCATAATCATCTGCGATCGCTGGGCCGGTATCGCGGAGACGTACACACGGTAGCTGGAATACCTACCAGGAATTGCGATCAGTGCAACTGTCGTGCCAGTCGAAAGTCGCCGGGCGCGGCCGCCGCGCCCAAGTTTGGCATTCCAAGTGTGAGAGAGTCGTCATGGTTGTTCGTGGAGTCTGAAAGCCTGCCGGTATGCACCGATGGGGAGCAAGAGGCGGTGAGGTACCCAGTCGGCGGCGCTATTCCTGCCCGAAGGCAAGCAGAAGGCATCACCGCTCTGGCAGCAGCCCAAACCGGTGTCAATGAAGCCTCGTGACCTTTTGCAGGAAGAGCAACTTGCAGTTGTCGTGAGTCACCAGAAAGCAGTCGGTGTGCCGCTGTTGGGCGCATGCAACCTGCGTCCAGGTATGGGCTTGAGATACGGAGTAGTTATGATGGTGATGTGCAGGAGGCAGCTTTCCGAGTGGTTGCTGCACGAGCTTCGTGCATGAGCCTTCCAGAAGTCTGGTCACGTGATCATCAAATTTCCAGACAGCGATCGACTTGTCCGGCCTTCAAACTCCTACGTAGGTATATCACAACCTCTCGCATCAGGCGCCGACTGATTATAGGCGATGTGGCAAGGATGCCTGCGATCTCGCCCGCCTTCACGCGACAGAAGATCGCGGCCGACTTGTATGGCCCCTCTCCCGTGATCCCGTCGGCAGTCTGTAACCGCTGATGCATGTCGGTCCAGCGCAACTCTGAGGCAGGCCTCTCCGAGCGGCATCTACGTGGCCCCTGTCCCTGATGCGCTAGCCTGGGCAGGCGTGCTGTTCGTGCGAAAGGGTGAGGTGGAGCTTTCATTTGCGTCTTTGGCTTGCTTGCTGGGCTGCAAAGCAAAGCCGGAAAAGAGACGGAATGGTCTGAAGAGCCATGGAGAGGACATAGGCAATACGAGGCGCATGTGCACAGTGGAGCAGCCCGATGATTACACACATCTCCTGTACGGCAAATCCTGAGACTGACGTCGACCACTCGGCGGTTTCCTGTAGGTCCGTACGCCGACGCGATCCTTCGCTTCCACATTGCCTTTCCAGAGGATTATCCAAGTAGGCCGCCGGTCATATCGTTCCAGACCGACCTCTTCCACCCACTTGTCACGCCATTGACGACGTATACGTACTCGACGCGGGACACTGGCTCTGATACTGTCAGTGCTGTCGATGAGGAACGTCTCCCGCCAGGCGGACTGAGCCTCCGCCACGGCTTTCCCGAATGGTTCCGTTCTGCGGTGGGCGGTACGGCATCGCAGCGTAGTAGAGAGGGTGAGGGTGGGAGGGATAATACCCCGGCTGCAGGCAACTCTCAGGACAGCGCGCGCACGCCGCCTCACATAGTTGAAGTACTACAGTATATTCGGGTTGTGTTCGAAAGCGAGTCTGTCTTGGATTCAATCCCAATTACAGATGTCGCCAATGCTGGCGCATGGCATGCTTGGCGAAGCTTCCGGTCAAAGACACTGTCCGCCGGTAAAGCGGCCACATCCTCCACGGCTATCACTGCGAACGAAGGGGCGGACGCGGGCAAGGAGCGCACAACTCCAGCATCGCCTCGCCAACAGCCAGGAGGTGCACGCCGGCCAGGCGAGTGGAATTGGCAGGGTGTATGGGAGGACCGTGTACGGAAAAGTATACAGGGAAGCATCTCCAACCCCGTGCTCTTTGGGCACGATAACGATGTAGTATGTTTACCCTGAAACGTTTTTTACATATTCGACATCGCTAACATTCGGCCTAGATAAACTTCCGCAAGATGGAGCAAGAGGCACTCGATGCCGTCTCGCCGCTCCGCACGCAAGAGACTACCTCTTGACGACCATACAGAAAACATTAAGGTCGCGCCTACGACAAGGCGCAGGCAACAAGGCAGGTGCAAAATACTCCATTGGGGTCACAAATATAATCTCAAGCTCAAAAAAGAACTTCCACACCTCGTCCCTTCCACGTTGTTTGCGTGAACCGCAAAATTGTCCACTGCCACTAAGAGCGTTCCTTACGTTGCCGCGTACCTTTTCTTCGCATTAATCGTACCCATCCTTAGTACTGTTGCTGCATATACAATCAAGACTCAATTTTTGGATATTGACCCTTTGTTGGCTTTGTCAGTTTGGTGTGGATTTATGGCGTACAAGGAGGTAGGGCACGATGGTTTATTTCGCCAACACAACTAACCGCAACCTAGAATCAATCACCAAAAATTGTTGAACACGTTAGCGACTATGGAGGAGCAACCTATGATGGCGGTTTTACTAGTGTTGCCGAAACGCGTTTGCGACAGCAGGCTGCATGGGCTTCGGCTGTGCCTCCAATCGATTCGCCGAGTCGCAATCCGCTGCTTAGCCGTCAGCGATACCACGACTCCTGCCGTGCCAGCCCCAATTCGCCACTGAAGGTTCGCAAGACGCGCGAGAACTTGAAACAGAATCTACTGAGCGCGGAAATCCCTCCGCCGAATTGCCACCGTCCACCCTGGCATGAGTGCTCAAGCAGCGCTGCGGCTGCTGTGACAGTGGGCGGCACAGTCGAGCCAGCTTCGCATAACCGCGCAAGGAGACATGCGGGCGACGACCATCTTTGCATGACGATCGCATGCGCGACGTCGCATTTGCAAGAAGACAATGAGGTTCAGTCGCTGCCTCTTCCATCGCGAGCTGCCTTGGCAGCACCTCTCGTCACTGAAAACGGAACACAACGGCAGAAATCTGTTAGTCGTCGAGTACTCTCCAAAGTACGAGCTGGCCTCAGTAACAGATCCAAGAGTTCACAATCCATTCGTCCAAGGGATTCCGACGCGCAGGTTTCGCGACAATCCTCCTCCAAGCTCAACGCCGCCAGCGCAGCAAGTCATGGTGACGCGCGCGCGAGAAGTTTTGACATCTGTCGGCAAAGTGTGACAGAGAGTGACCTTTCAATATCCTCCGTGACCAGCTTGATCGAACCCCAGCACTCATCCCTGCAACCGAGGGTACCATTAATCTATACGATGGGGAGCAGAACAACCATAACTCCACAGCCGGCAAAGCGGCGCGCGGCTCCGAATCAAACAGGATCTACCTCAGAGTCCTCATCAGATCCTGAACCTACACCACGCGGATCGATACGAGCTGATACTCGTGCTCTTGCAGAAATGCGGCAAATCTCGGCGACTGCTCCGCACTTGAGCCTGAATGTTCGTCCTAGTTCGGGCTCGATCGACGTGGCCGACTCACAAGATATCTGGGTAGCGGTTGAAGCGACCGTACACATGTCCATCGTCAATGCCGACGGTACAGATTCGTGCGAATCAGGCTCGGCGTTGTCCCAGCCACCTATGGACATCGTTGTGCTGGTGTCTGCGGACATGGCTTATGGCGCCGACGTCATTGCGCGACGCTGCCTCCTTGAGGTAGTGAAGCGGCTGGACACACCCGGTGATAGGCTGGCGATCTTCCAAGTCTACTCTGAGAGTGATCATGACACAACATACGTGCAGATCCATCCTTTGCAACGCCCGGATCCAGCCTTACTTGCAGCAAAACTCAATCTCTTCATTCAAGGCGATGGCCAATCCACGATGCCGGGGAACCCATTCCCGCTCAACCGTCTTCCTTCGGACCTCCGAGAGCAAGGCCTCAAAGTCGACCGGGTTCAGAGCTTAATTGTTTCTAAGCAACCGAACACGCTAGTTGAGCAGGTCATGTGTGCCGCAAATTGGCCCGTCCATCAAGTCCGTGTCGGAGTGCAGTCCGAGGGCCCCACGACACTATCCCGACGGCAACCGCCCTCGAACTGGTCGATCGAGGTGCCACGGCCGGAAGACGTCGATCCAGAAATTCTCCGCGACCTCGTGCGTGACGTGCGCAATGGCTGCAGTCTTGGGTCTATCACGAGTCTGCGGCTATGTTATCGACCAATGTCGGGCTGCCACATCAAGGAAGTCGTGGGCCAGAAGGCCCTACGTGACGCCCAGCCGGGTCAGACATGTGCCTTATACCTTAACGTGCATATCCCGCGAGTACAGTCCACAACCACCACTAGCAGTCATGCAACTAAAGAAGAGCTTGAGAACACAGACCCTGATACCCTTCTGACCGAGCTCGAGAGTATTGTAGGCACGCTCGAAACGGAGATTCTGCACGTCGAGGCACGCTACCGGCATTCGGCCCTCCCCGTGGACAACATTGTGACCATCCGCCACGTGTGCAGCGTCGCCCGGCCTAAGACTGATTCGCGCTGGACGCTCGCCATGCCCTCGCTTCAGCTAAACGATGTCACCGGATCGGCAGCGTACGTGCATGGTCGGCTGGCACAGTTCATCGCGCGGTATTATGCACCCCACCGCGCACTCAAAGTCATCGACCGCTGGATCCCGCGGGCTGCGGCTACTGCAGACTCAGTGCAAGAGGTACGAAGATATCTGGAGGAACTGGTCCGCAAGCAGCGACATGATTCACCGCTAGGAAGCGAGTGTACCGGCTTTGCCGACTTGCCGGTCTTTCTAGATGAGGTGGAAAGTACTACGTCTTCGCCAGGGTGTATGTCCATGCTATCGGCTACGCCGTCGATGGCAAGCATTCTCTCCGCCCCCAAACCTGCAATACGGCAAACGAGCAACCAGGTCGCGCCCTCGCTTTCCCTTTCACCCCCGGCCCTGACTCCACGGTCGACTTCAACTCCGCGATTGACAATGGCATCACTGCAATCAAAGGATCTGCCTGCGGTTCCTAAGAGCTCCGCCTCTGCCGATTCGTCTCCCAATGATAGCACAGACAACGCTCGGCAAGTATGGCAGCACATCCGGCGCTCCTCGCGTTCATCCAAGCAGCTGCTTGAGCTCGCTGCCGAGCGAGTACAGGATATTGAGTCGCGTGACGAACACCTGCGAGCACTTCGGCAGCGAGCACTGGCAAACAAGCGTAGTATCGGGGCCGAAACGTTGAAGTCTTGGCAATGGGATGAGAAAACCAAAAGCAATCGGGGAGAAGCCCCGTGGCTTTGAGCATGACTGAACCGCCTCATCTATGCATGACCGGGTCAGCCGGGGAGTATGACGCTGCGGTACATTGCATGTTCAGCCAGAGAACTTGTACTCATGTCGTGCGACACGAGATTTGAAGAGAGGCTGAAAACGATCCGGCTAACTACAGCTGCAGGGTCTTTCGGTCCGTCAAGCCTGACTGAGATTTGCCGATCGCGGAAGAGCCGGCCATGCAAGTGCCCTGCATGTGCAGCCACGTTAAGAGCGACTTCCGACTTCCCCGTGTCGCACAACATTAGCCCGATGTACCGAGTCTTATCCTCATGCATGACCGTGCATGCGATAGAGAATACGAGCGAGATTACTCCGCGAACTTAATCGCCTGGTGTCAGCCTCGACTTCATGTCCGGAGCGTATTCCGAGCAGACCGGTCTGGTTTTGGTGGGAGTGTGGGGGATGCAGCATTTGGCCGAGCTGCATGAAGAACGCGGCGTTAGAATATGAATTTGGATATGCACTCATAATTCTTCTTGTGGGTTGTAGCATGCAGCGGTAGCCTAGCATGTACTATAGAATGTCATTTACGCAAACGAACTTCGCGAAGAGCGTCCACCCCACGGAGAGCGTCATCGTTCCTCGCTCAGTCGATAGCACGATTTTTTCTCGATATGGTTTCCATTCCGTCTGGCAGATACTGCCTCAGTACTTCCGGGATGGTCACGGTGCCCGTCGCTTCATCCCAATGGTTCTCCAGTAGACAGGCCAAAACCCGCGGCACAGCCATTGCAGTGCCATTGACCGTGTATGGCCATTCGAGCTTGCTTGATTTCCCTCGCTTCAGCCGCGTTGCCAATCGACGGCTCTGGTAGTCTGTACATATGGATGCCGACGTGACCTCACCATAGCCGTCGTCGATGGACTGTCGTGACGGAAAGTATGCTTCAATGTCTATCTTCCTCGTGGCACTTGCACCAAGATCCGCAGAAGGCATCTCAAGAACTCTTGCGTGTAGACCAAATGATGTCAAAATCTCCTTCTGCATGTCTACCATCTCGTTGAAGACGACTTCAGCCGGGGACGGTTCAGAGCTTTCTTCGCCGAAGCGCTCGTCGGTTGTCTCAAGGGATGGAAGTGTCCACGCGAACATCTCTACCTTCGTGAATTCGTGGACCCGATATAATCCCTTAGTGTCGACACCGCGAGCACCCGCTTCAGCTCGGTAACACCGCGATGATCCGATCAGCTTGAGTGGCAGTTGTTGCTCCTGTAATGTCCGGTTCGCTTGCGACCCGGCGAAAGGAATCTCTGCTGTGCCAGTAAGGACTAGACTCGGCTTATCCGAAGAAGTCGTCTCTTCGGACTGCGCAATGCTGTATATTTGCGTTTCGCCGTGCTGGTCGCGTGGCATAAAGCCGCACGCACTGGCAATATGGGAATAGACAAGTGACGGAGGAGTCGTCACGGTCCATCCGCGCTTCATGGCCACAGATAATGCATACTGTATCAATGCTTGCTCAAGCAGTGCCCCTTCGTTCTGTAGAAAGTACCATCCCCATCCGCTCGTCGTTGCGCTGGCCTCGAAATCGATGATCCCGAGCTCCTTGCCAATCTCGACATGACTCTTGGTGGATGTTTTGTCCGCTTGTGCCGCGCCATTGATGTGCGCGACCACATCCGGCTGCTCTCCCACGGGTGTCTGGAGAGAGCTAAGATTGGGAAGTTCCAGAGCCAACTTCTCCATCTCTTCATTCCACTCTTTCTCCCTACCCTCGACTTCTGCTAAGCGAGTCTTCAGATCTCGCGCCTCGTCCATTAATGCCTCAATAGCTCCGCCCGCAGGGCTATCCTCTGTTGCACCTCCTGTCGTCCGTTGACGGCTCAGCTCTTTTCCTAATGCATTGCTTCGTTTGCGCCATTCTTTTGCTTCTTCTTGTTGTCGGACTAGGCGCTCGTGCAGCTCGAGTATCTTCCAGCCATTTCGCGCGGAAGGCCCGTAGTTTCGATCATTACAATTCTGCTCATACAGGCCAGGATTTTTCCGAATGTGCTTCAGGTTTAATGTCGGTTTCGGCGCAAAGGTTGGCCTAGTGTAGTCCCGCTTCGAGCATGTCTTCAGAACACGACTCTTCAACAACGATCGGCGACAGCTGTTGCAAACAGAGAGTGTTCTCACCATGATGGCATAATCCTCAATGCATGTCCATACGATTCACAGAAATTATTCTGGCATGTGTCAAGAAGCTCGGAAGGCTTCCGCGTCGCGCTGCTTCGCGCGATCACATGACAAACCCAATCAATGATCCAGTGCGCTGCTAATGAATGCTGGGGTTGAGCTCATCAAATTTCGATTGAAGAGAGCCGTGATTCAGGGCTTAGCCCTCTGCTAACAAATTACCAGCGGCATCAAAGGCAAGCGACGCTTGACCTTTGTGTCATATAAACCTCTGCTATTTCGCGTGTCAAGACATAGAACGCAGGTCTGTGTAATGCAAAGGAGATGCCGGCTGGTACCACCACACCACATCTCTCTGGAAATGCTCAAGTTATCACTGAACAGACCAAGCTCGCTGAGCCCAGTCTCGCAAAATACCATTTGCCCTGCTTTGCTTCATTGCCATGCGCTCCCAGAGTGCTCACGTCTTGTTCATATAGGCTTGGCCAAGCTGCACGCCTCGTTCTCCCCATGATGGTGGTATCGACAAGTTCTTGCGTGTACTTCCGCTGGACCCGGGCCAGATGGCCTGGGACGAAGTTCCAATAGTCTTCGACTCAAATCCAAAAGGAAGTCGTACTTTTCATTGCCTTCAACGATCTTATCAGCCCAACTAGCCGTGCCGTCATACACGAACATGTCAACTAAGACTCTGCGCATCGGTGAGTGTGCCGGAGTTCCCTCGTACACTTTGTTGATAGCTCTGCTCGAGGGGTACCACTTGTCGCCGTTCTCGTCCTTCGTTTGCACGCAAGATATCAGCGAATCAATTATTGCATCCTTGAAACTTTCATCCTGAATCTTATCGCCGAAGAGAAACATGTCGATCAAAGTCTCAACTTCATGCGATTCCTTACACCGTGGCTCCAGAGTCATAAGCCTGTGGTGGTACAGACACTGCAGACGATCTCATCTTCATCTTCTGGCAATGTTATCACCTGCTCCTGAGCTTCTTTCCATGGCTCTTTGAGAGCGGCAGCAAAGAAGGCCGATTTCTCGCAGATGTGCTCTCTATGAACCGTGTACCGAGTCTTCTTCGTTCCAACCGCGATCGTGACTATGGGTCCTTTCAGACTGCGAAAGCTGTTAGCAATATACGCGATGATTCCCACCGGTGAACCATGCACCTCTTCAGGCCCGCTTTCGAGATCCGATATTTGCCCATCATTCTGTGGGCTGCTGGCAGGAAGCAAGATGCTGGAAAGTACACTTGCATAGGTGATGTTTGAAAGATGGTGGACACAACTCGAAGAGAGTATGTTATATTTTACGGGCATCCTCCCGAGTAAATTCGTGGTTGGCATGTGATAATGGGTCTTATGTTCAGAGCTTTCAATCTTGGAGTCTCTGGCAAGAAGCGGTACCATGCTTTTCACATGCATTACCGGATCAGTGAATCTACCCGCTTTCAATTGACCGACTCGGTCGATATCCTAGTGATCAGACTGACCAGTAGGCAAAAGAGATCTCCGATGAGTTATTTGTTCTTATTCTCGCGCTTGACACCACAAGCAGCACACTCTTCATGGCAATGATACCGGCAACTTTTGACGGGCGGTGCAGTCGAATCAGCATGCGCAGGACGCGGCCGAGCATCGGCAAGCTCGAGCGCGAAATCTGCACAGAAGACTGCATTATCTGAGTTTGACTCAATGGGGACCTGCCCTGCATGCTGGAATTATCTGTCAACAAAAGGCTCTCGTAGGGGCGAACCCTTTACAGTTTCCTTGTAGGCTAGCGAAAGCACAGAAAGGGGTTGGAAACCAAAAGTGCTCATCGTTATCACGTGTATTCAAGGAATGCACAAGTGCATCGATAACGATATCGCTCCATTGCTGATCTTGAGTTGGTTACCGAAGACATGTAGCTTTGTAGGTGTCATTAATTCTGTCCCATTTCAAGGAGTTTCACTCGTAGGTGTTCGAACGAAGATCTTGTATAACCCATTGCACATAGAGATGAACGGTCAGTCTTCATCCTCAGGCAGATGGACCTCACGATCTTCGCTTTTCCGTTCCTTCTTCAATCGAGGGCGAAGAATGGCGGACCTCGACACAGCCGACCCTCGATGACGGCGAAGCGGACTCTGTCCTTGCCTGCGACTAGAGTCACCGCATCACCCTGCAGGCTTTACTCGAGACGGTCAGTGGCCATATTTGCAAAAGATTTTGACTCTGATGGTTAGAGAACAAAGTCGTATGGTGCAAACTTCTCAACAATTCGCACAATCTTCATAAAGGTTCAAAGCAAATCGACGTGACTTTTCGTCCCGTTTATTATCAACACATCAGAGATTATGTGTTGCGGCCAATGAGGCAAATGTCGTTAACATTCAATGATTGCATTCGCTGAAGCTCGTGGCATGTGGAAGCAGATAAACTACTTTACAGATGATGGGGATTTGTCTCAGGCCCTCCGACACTTCATATCAAATGCAAGGCCAGAATCATAGTCATAACGGTAGGAAAGGAGGAACGTGGAAGTTTGCTGTGCGGGCAACATCGATCGGTTTCGCACCGACAAGTTGAAAGTCTACGACGTCGAAGTGAACTTTCTGTCGTAACCGCTGGTCAATTAATACCATGGGCAAGTTTCTTTCAGAGCCATGTGATGCATTCTGTAGCAGTGATCCTGTCCCCAATCGGCCTCAATTCCTTCGAGCCTAACGACACACGCTGACAAGTTGCAGGCTCTGTCCATCTGATGTACTCCTAGCCGCGTCCGTAGATGCATGACACAAGCGCGTAGTGTCAGGGCTTTTTTTTAGATAGCATTCTTCCTTTTCTCCATGCTGATGATAGCGGCAACTGTTTGCAGATTCCAATGTTGGATTCGCTGTGCTGCTACGCAAAGCTCTGACGTTCAGAACTTCTTTCAAGCTCTCCAATAGGTACTCTTTATTGGAGGTGTTGTCGAGCCAATTACCACCTCCGTGATATACGATGAAGTCCACCAAAAGTTTCCTTAGTGGAGAACCGACAGGCGTTTGCTGAAAGGCGTGATCAATCGCATCTTTGGCAGGATAGTGACACAATTTAGTATCATCGGTGGGCGTCTTGCATGCCAACAGGAGCGCATCAATGACTGCATCCTTGAACTTTTGGTTCTGCACCTTTTCGCCGAAGACATAGAGGCTGACGAGTGTTCGCGTTTCTTCACCGGCGGAAGCAACATCCTTCGGCGATGGCTGCACAAACAGCCGCGCGAAGGAAATCCATTGCACATACAAGTGCACGATGTTCGGTTCATCTTCTGGCAGTATGATCAGGCGCTCTTGTCCTTCTTTCCACTCTTTCTTGAGTGAAGTTTTGAAAAATGCAGAATCTTGGCAGAGCCATTCTTCGTGTATAACGAATTTGGCCTTCTTTGAACCCACAATCAGTGAGACTGCTTCGCCTTCGAGGCTGGTGGAAATTTTAGCGACGGTACTGTAGTAACAAAAGTGTAACACGCAAAGCGGCATACCTTCGAAGGTCCTTCGAGAGTGACCTTGTCTCAACGACCATTTTACGTATTCGATGTCGGTCGACCTCCTTGATTTCGAGATGCAGGAAAAGGTTAGCAAGAACTCAGGTTGGATGAATGACAAGATCTTGCAGGAACAAATGTGCACGGACGATCAGTAGACCTGGAGCAGGATGATGAGACGCAAGGCATGTGAGTGCACAGCACATTCACTCATCAGTGGTAGCTATTTGGCACCGTGCATGATTATCTTGTGACAGCGTTTCATTCATCAGCGATTGTGAACGGCTGGAAGTCCACAGAAACTTTCAGACTGTGGAAGCAAGTACGCATCACTCACACTCTGTCACAAACCACAGCATATTGCGGTTCAATCACCGAATCCCTCAAAGGCTTCGTCTTCACCGGCCGCATGCCTCGCCTTGACCTTCGCAATCAATTCAACCAATTCCCTCTCCTTTGCCTCATCTGCCACACTCATCTTTGACCTATTCTCCGCCTTACGCCTCACCTCTTTCTTCTCCCGCCGCGCCTCCTTGACTGCCTTCGCATCCTTCTGTGCGCTCCACGCGGACTCCTTTCTCCGTTTTCGCTCCGCCTCCGCACCACCACGACCAGGTAACTTCGGCCGCTCGCCGCGCGCGAGCGCTGAGACAATTTCTATGCGCTTAGCTTCACGGACCGGGTCGGCATACGCAAGTTCGACAATTCGCAGGTCTGATGGGAGCTCAAGAGCATGTGTGCGATCCTGTGCAGCAGCAGCAAAATGTCGTCGTAGCTCGGGCATCTTGGGCCATTGCAACAGTCCCCAGGCACGGCCCAAAGTAGGCCAGTCGAGCTTGGAGAGTGTGAAGATGTCCGGCGGTAAGGTTTTGCTATATGCTTGAACCCAGCTGACGAAGGCTTTCTGAGAGCGGTCGTGGAGTTCACGTTTTGATGTGAGAATCTCTCGTATCGTTTTGGTCGTGTCCTCGATCTCAGATTCAGAGATCTCCAATGGCGAGGGGTATGGTTCAAGAGTAGTACCTTGTAGCTCTAGATACCGCACATAGTCCTCCTCGCTGCCCGGATGAAGAAATGTCACAGCCATCCCGCGGCGACCGGCTCGACCAGATCGACCGCAGCGGTGGATGAAGTCCTTCGGCTGGGTGGGTGCATCGATTTGGACAACGAGATCGATGTCAGGAATGTCGATACCGCGGGCAAGGACATCTGTAGTAAGCAATATGGCGGGTTCTGTGGCATCGCGAAACCGCTGCAAATTCTTCGCGCGGATGGGTGCTTTGTGGTCGCCGTGCAGAGGGAAAACGGAAGTCTCGAGGACTTTCGGTAGCACGTGATTCCAATGATCTACGCTCGCGCGAGTCGAGACATAGACGATGCACTTTTCCGCCTTTGTTGACTTCAGGATTCGTTTGAGATGCGGAATCTTCTCCGTCGGCTTTGCAACAAGGTGATACAGTCGCAAGCTCTCGGGTGTCTTCTTGTCGAGCGCGCCAGACTTGCTGCGAACCTTCGCACTGATTTTGAATGGATATCGCATTCCGACGCGCACCAATTCGTCAACTGCCTCGGAAACCGATGCGCTGAACAAGCCTGTCCGTCGCTCCTTTGGCACGATCTCAAGTATTCGTTGCAGATCGCCTTGGAAGTTCGGATCCAGTAATCTATCTGCTTCATCCAAAACGAGTAGATCGAACCAGTGTCGCTTCATGATCACGCGGGATGACGATACCACCTCCAGTAGCCGTTTCGGGGTTCCTATCAAAACGTTTGGGTTGAGATTGCCGAAAGTCGCGAGATCTTCAGATAATTTCGTACGGCCGCCAACAAGAAGCTGAGGAACAACACTGGGCCCAGTAAGCGTAACGGGTTTGGGCAGTCCATCAGACTCCTCATCGCTACCCTCGTCCGTTGGCGCTGGTCGGAGCGCTGCTGCCGAATGCTCATGGAACTCGAGTAGTGATTTTATGACGTCGTAGATCTGTGCCGCCAGTTCCTTGGTTGGTGCTAGAACGATGGAGCGCACATGGCCCTTTTTGTTCGGTTCCTCGGCTTTGAGCAGTCGTTCCACGAGCGGTATCAAGAAGCTGAGTGTTTTACCACTGCCAGTAACGGCCTATCCATTCATTAGCATAAATATTTCCATCATCTGCGTTTCGTAAAAGCTCACTTCAACAACAAGGTCTTTGTTGCCCATCAAGAGCGGAATCGCCATGGCTTGCACGGGCGTTGTTCGCGCAAAGCCCATGCTCCGGGTGAAGTCGAGGATCCATGCTGATAGTTCCGGCGTCAAAGCCTCGAATGACTTTGGTTGTTTCTTCTCGGCCGATCCTTGCGCAGGCATCGTGAGATTGAAGGGTGCTGTTTATTGAACTTTCTGATATTTCTTCAAAGCTGCGAAGAGCGAATTGGCTACCGTGCTGGAATATACGCGCACACCAGTTTACGTCATACTGAATTTTGTAACGTCCGAAAGGTTGGCGGCTCTCGACTGGGATATCTATAGCAGTACAGTTCAGATGCATTTCTCTATATACAGTGGCGCATGAATCACGATAAGTCTTACAACACGCGGAACAGGTAGGTTAATCCATGCTAAAGATCGCCAGCCTGCTCCACCTGCGCCTCATTTCCCTCCTCGGCCGCATTCGCATCAGCGATGTCGACATCCTCATCAGCAAGTCCTTCCACATTTTCATCCTCGGGCGGCACCGGGACACCTCCGTCTTCAGAACTGCCCTCAACGGTCTTTGGGACTGGCTCATATCCAGTCTGTTTCGGGTCGCTGTGATTGATCAACGGCGGCTCCTCGTTGAACAACCGCAACAGCATTGCCCGGCGATCCTCCTTCGGCAGCATGAGATTCAGACTATACATGCTGCGCCACAAGGGCAGTGTGATGGGCTCGGAGAACTCATCCTCACCGGCATTGGGAGTGACCACGGCTCGGAGGACACAGCATCCCATGCCGATATCGCGGACTTGCTCGCCGATCTCGCCGAGGTCCTTCCATCCACCGACCTCGTTCCCATCTTCGTCGCGGTTAGTCGAGACTTTGGGGAACATCTCGACAAGGAGCTTGCGCAGTGTGCTCCGCTTCGAGATGTAAATGACGCGGCCTTCGCCGACCCAACCCTCGATGATGGGAAGACCTTCGGTCTGGATTCGCCATCGGCATATATCCTGACCCTGGGCATCTTGCTTCATGAACATCTTGACACCCGCGTGCACAAACTTCATGCCGCGCTTCTCGTTCGTGGTGAGAATCTCCTTCACGAGCTGCGAGGTATAGTAGATGCCCTTGACTGGATCGCCAGCAGGGTTTCGGACCAGAAATCGGTCGCGCGGGAAGGACTCATGCAATTCGTAAAACTTGTAAATGGAGAGCAGATCAGGTTGAGTAGGCGAGAGGTACTTGAAAGCTTCCTCAGTGGCCTCATCGCCCCTCTTCCGGCGCGGAGGCAGTGCCTGCGCGATCTCTGCAGCTGTCGTGCCATTCGTGGTCTCTGCTTGGCCATCGCCAACGGCCGCAGAGCCGGATTCACCGCCAGCAGCTTCGACCGCATCGGCTACAGCGGGAGGCAAGGGCCAGTGCTCGCGTCGGGTAGGAAGCGCTTCTGAGATCACGGCGGGATCAGTACCGTCCAACTTGAGCTTCTTAGTTGGTGACTCGCTGCCATCGTCCTCTGCCGGTCTTTTGGCAGGCGCAACGTCTGCCTCCTCGACAGGTTCGTTCTGGCGCTGTGCCGCGGACATGGTGTCAGATGGCAGGTCTGGCACGATTCTTGGTTCTTCTAGGTTGCCGTTCTTTACTTCGTCAAGAAGCTCAGTGAAAGCGGTAGGCTGCGGTTCAGGCTTGACGAAAGTCCAGTTCTTGTTGCCAGATTTGCTTTCCGGCTCGGGCTTCGCGCGAATCTCGCTGAGCTTCTCGAGTGCAGTGATAAAAAAGCCTCCAGTGTCCTGCTGGTGAGGGTAGACACGCATACAGTGCTCAAGAGGGATCTCCTCCTCGGCCTCAGGCGCGAACATGCCAGGGACAACCCTACTGTCCTCGCCCTCGAACTGTACTGCCTCTGCCCAAGATTCGTAGATCCGGCCACCGCGACTCATGATGCTCCAATCTTTGAGACCAGGTTTCCGAAGCAGACCAGGAAGCTTGTCAGAGCAGTCAACAAGTCTCACCTTGGCAACACCGCCACATCGCTCGATAGCCGATGCCACCACAGCCTCGTTCTCCAACGGGTTCAGACTGCACGTGCTGTACACAACACGACCTCCGACTTGCAGCATTTGAAGTGCGCGGACAAGGATCCTGACCTGAGTTGTGTAAAGACCGAGGGCATTCTGAGGAGTCCAATCTTTCCAGATGACCGGGTTCTTGCGGCAGGTGCCGTCACCGCTACATGGAACATCCGCAAGGATCCGATCGAATTTCAGGTACTTTTTGCTCTGGCCAGGATTGGTGGATGGCAGCTCTATCGAGGGGAACATCGTTGCATCATGGTTCATCACAACCATGTTGGGAGAATTGAGGCGCTTCACCTGGTGGATCAGCATCTGCGCGCGACGGTAGTTGACATCATTCGCAATGAGCATGCCCGTCGATCTTCCGCAGTC
This sequence comes from Ramichloridium luteum, assembly GCA_002368545.1. Lineage (NCBI taxonomy): Eukaryota > Fungi > Ascomycota > Dothideomycetes > Mycosphaerellales > Dissoconiaceae > Ramichloridium > Ramichloridium luteum. The sequence continues at coordinate 76,641 of MTSC01000033.1, read as the reverse complement.
GTCCGTCGGGTCGGGTGAGCCATTTGTTGTAGCTCCTGATTTGGCCTGCTGAATAGCTTGCTTGACCCGGTCTTCTTCTCCGGCGTGGATCAACTCAATCAGCTGGGCACTCTTGCTACCAGGAGCTGCACAGAGATCCAGAACAGTGTGATGCGGCTTGACGTCCAAGAGCAAAGGCGGTATCATGCTGACTTGCTCCTGTCGACTGATATTGCCGACACCGGTCTCGCTGACCAGAAAGCGCTGAAACTCCTTGAATGGCTCGTACTTGCGAACGACATTCTTCGGTGTCGTCATACTATAGGCCAAACCTTCCGGGTACCATGGCATCTCCTTGGGTAAATCAACCGGGCGACCTTCATGTATGATCTCCTTGATCATCGGGAAGAAGCGGTTGACGAGGTTGTCGCGAACGCTCAAGGCATGGGCCTTGCCACCAGTGAAGCGAAACGAGTTTGGCAGCTCGCTGCGCAACGACGCCCAGAAGGCAGCGCGCTCTTCGTCATCGGGAACGATGCCAATTGAGTTGTAGTAGCGCTCGAACTTTTCATTGTGCTTGTCAACCTGATCGAAGGAAACGCGGTTGTCCACAAAGTGTCGTTGGCCGGCACCTCCACCGCCACGGCCGCGACCACGTCCTTTGTTGCGGTTGCCACCACCCCGGCCTCCGCCGCGAGGAAACTTGCCTCCGCGTCCCATTGTGAGAATGGGTCGTGTTAGATTCTGATAGATGTGCATCAATACACAGAAATTTTGAGGCTATTGGACCAGGCATTGAATACTCGAAAAGGTTAGCGTATAAGTTACGCTTGGCAATTGGTAGCACGTGATCTTGATCCATGTCCATTGAAACAGATGGTTCTCAGACACATGAAGATACCATCACAGAATGCATGAAATGGAGGAATATTCGCATCTTCAAATTGTCTAGAGAGGTATTGGCCGCTCTAGACTTGCGAGTGAACGGTTGTCTATCTCACTATTTATGCTGTGCCTCAGGTCAAATCCATCGGATAACCCGAACCCTACGCTGAGCACATTTTCTCACACTCAGGTTCTCAACATGACGGCCGCTCATCAACGCTTTTTGTTTCTCTAAAACTCGCTTCCGCGTGGAAGTACCTTTCACACTTTCAAGTATTATATTATTCCCTGGATGTGAGACGTGGTGATATGTTGCTCCTGCTACGGCTTGAGCGTTCCTCGTGGAAGGGGTGACAACTTTAGCCGACGTGGAACCAACCCAGTCTTCGATACCTACGTCAATAATGATCCTCAGCCTTCACCACTGCCCGGCGAATTGCGGATAGCCAATAGTGTTGTGGGGCCTAAAACCCGTCGCTCGAGTGCCCCTTGACACTACCGCAGGTTGTTCCACATCAATCCGCAAAATACAAAAGGATAATATCGTCGCTGTTCCCGATACATCCATAGCCGTCCGTACCAAGGTGAGAATTGTCCTGTCAATCACTACAAATCATCCTCACACATAACAGCATGTGGTTCCGACTCTCTGCGATGTGCATTTGTCCCAACGATCATTTTCAGTTATGATGAATGGTTGCTCGGTTTTGGTGATGCCGTTGCATCATGAGCTATGACATGAGGTCGATGGTTCATATCACATAGTGCGACTTTTAATGTCATTGACCATAGTTACAACTCGCCACCCGGCTCTACTTCCCATCTGGCAAAAATTCCAGGAGAACTTTACTGGGGGTTATTTCCTGGCCGAAGCTAGAAGTCATATAAATGATATGCCTCGCCTTCCTTGTACCCCCTCAGACTTTGCCTCGAAGTCTACCACTCCGCATCATCTTGAATAGCTTTTTCACCATGGTAGGCATCCGTCTCGCAACAGCCTCCGCTGCCGTTCTCGCTGTCCTCAGCCCTCTCGTCGAGGCTCGCATCTGGCACTTCAACGCCAACATCGTCCGCTACGACACCTACAACAACGAGACCGACCACTGCATCGGCAGGATCGGCGAGCGCCCCAAGAAGGTCCGCGGCGACGGCTCGTGCCAGAACTGGGACGATGGCCAGGACTTCGGCGCGGTTCAGTTCGAGTGGAACCGCCACAACATCCTGTGGCCGCTCGACTATCTCCGCCCGCCCGACCACTACGGTATGTGTGCGAAGACTTTGTGACCCTGACGCGCTCTCTAGTCATAGAAGTGGGAGGGCTGACTGTGTATCTTCGTGACTAGGCGACTGCACGCTGCTCTTGTATGAGGACCTCGACTGCCGCGGCCGCGCGCTCGGAGGCGTCTATCACGTAAGTACCTCAGACATACGCAAACATCGCTTGTTCTGACAGAAGTCTTGCAGGCCAATGTGCCGTCTGTTTGGGAGCACTGCCACACCGGTTTCCACGACGAGACAGGCCAGTATGGGCGCGCTAGGTCGGTTTCGCTGAGTTGCTGCGATGATCACGAAAGTCGAAACTGCCGCATCTACTAAGGATCATCGAAGATGGCAGTACTGCCTCTAGTCCAGAGCGGCGACATGCTGCGCTGCTCGTGCATGGGTCCTCAAAGGAAAACTTGTGTGGGTCAATATTTCTTGGCTGGTGACGAGCTTTGATATACCCGGAGAATGGAATACATGGATAGCTCTTATCTCAGATGATTCCCCCGATAATGGCGACGGCCAAAGAGAATCCACCAAATGCCACTGCCAAAGACAGGTAGGGCAGTCTTCGCGTGCAATCTCAACGTGCCTTCAGCTGCTTGCGGACCAAGTTTGACCGCCATTTCCACGTGACATCATGTGATGGCATTTGCGAGCATTCCTCCAAACAGCTTATCGATAGGAACTGGCGGGAACGCTCGTCCCAGAATTCGTACTTCCCCACAAATGGACGAACTCTCGGCTGCTGCGCAACAAACGGGCGCAGGTGTCCCGATTCAGCCTAATGCTATCGCCCGCAGAGACCAAACTCGATCCCATTGGCTCGTTCGCCTGAGTCCCGTTCAGTTCCCATGTGCGACATTTGGCAGGAAGGCGTCAGTAGCCTTCCCGGCGCACGGGACAGGCCGATTGGAGGGCCTGACACTCGCCAGCATCTTCAAGACCTGGACTTGTTCGCCGACCTGGCCTTCTTCCTCTCACCTCTGCAGCTTATTTCACACCGGTTTTTACCTCACGGCCGGTTGGGCGACCTTTATATGTGCCTTCTTTGTCATTATTGCATTGAACCTTTGCAACCCAAATTCATGCGCTGTTGTTCAGTGATCGCAAACATTCCGCTTTCGCCCTACGCAACAGTCATTTGATTTCACGTGTCGTCGAATTCCGCCTCGTTACCGGGTCGATCACAACCGCCATTCCTCAACCACCTTTCACACCACCTCGACACAAGCCATTGATACTTTGACCAGCGTCGCGGTTGCGGGATCGCAACTATACCAGCTGCAGATATATCTGCAGCGGCGCAATAGGCATTGCTAATCGCATTGAAAGTCACTAACCTACCTAGCCCTACCTGCCATCGTTATGGCAGCGTCCAATAGCTTCTACACCTCCTCGCCCACGGTCTTCATGCCGCCGAACACTGCAGACCAGTACTTTACCAGCAGCCACTATGTCGATCAGAATGGCCATGCTGTTCCTTCAACAGGAATCACTCCCAATGGCTTCACGAACAACAGCTCATTCGCGAACACGCCGTTAGCCAGCACTCCCGGCTCACTGGCTGGCCGAAAGCGCTCGAGAGGCGATATCCACGAGCGCGATGATGACAACGAACGCTTCGCAGTGGACGAAAATGCCGTGCAAGATGACGACTCGCGCATGATGACCGACGACGTCGAGCAAAAGCAATTCGAGCCCAAGCACACTAAGCGACCCTCGATCACGAGCCGCAAGTCACAGCGCGTCGAATCCGCCGCCGCCGGATCCGACGATCTCGCGCAACTCGTCCTTCCAGCCTCGATTCGCGAAGCGACGACCGAGCCGCTGATCGACGAAGCGACGCGCGTGCTGGGCATCAGCTGGACGCGCATGGACTCCTCGGAGGCGCGCGCCATCAGCCAAGCCGCATATTCCAAGTGGATCCAAAATCACTACTCAGCGCTTCAGGATGTCACGGTGTGGTTCGAGTACACCAACGACTCGATGCCGGCATATCTCGTCAAAGCACTGAACAGCCGTACCGACCAAGTGGAGTACTACATCTTCTCCAATGACCTCACCGAAGCGAGACTGGTGACTCGCGAGCCAAGCGACCTAGTCCCACGACTCAAGATGATGCCGGCGCTGCATCTGGCCGCGCCAGGCGGTCATATCAAGGCGGAAGCTGAGCCTACCGTGGCGGCGGCCACGACGAATGGCTCCGCAAACGGCCACGCCGACACGACCGCGGACACCATCCCGAGTCGCGCATCTTACGAGGAGGAAGAGATCCACTACCGCGAGCCAAATGGTATTTGTGCTGCGCACGCAATGGAGATGGACTAAGCTGGCCTGCCATCCTATTTGCGACATCAGCATTGCGCCGGAGTCCGGAGCTAGCGCGTGGCTTGCGCGATCTGCTGTTTCGTGGTGGCGTTCAGCCTGAATTTCATGGGCTGGTTTGTTCTTTGCTATATGACGATGATCTCACATCGCTCTCTTACACGCGAGAGGCATGAGTTTCTAAGTGCTTGAGGAAATCTCAAAAGTCAAAATGTATTTTGCCACGTTACATGACGAATGAAAACCGTTTTCAGTTTAGATTTCATATCATGAGTTGTGTGCTATCGTGAGTTCAATATGCTGCAGTACGTGGAAAAGGCTCAAAGCATTGCGAAGCGTTAGCTCTTTCCATTTTAGCTAGCACTCCCCGTCGCGCCTTCCACTCCAACGATGACCACACGCCCTTCCACCCTCGGTGCGATGCTCCTTGTCCACGGGACGAGACCTCCAGTCGGATGGCCACTCCCATCGTTCTCGGACTCACACAATCCAGGATGACCGGGTAGCCGGGCCAGCCGCCACCACTTGCGCGCCGCACGCCTTGCCCTCGCAAGGTCCCGCTCACTGTACTCCTTCTTCTTTTTCTCTGCGGACGCAATCTTTCCCGCCGGCACAGTTGCATCTGACGGCGGCGATAGCACCGGATGCACCTCGTGCACCGCTGCCTGCACGCGCGCCCAGTGCGCGCCCATCGCAGCGTCGCTGCAGTCCTTCGTCACGGGCGAAGACGGCGTCACTGGCGATGAAGGGGCAGACGGCAGCTTGCCAGCAGCAGCAGCGGCCTCAGGACCCCAGCGCCCGAGGATCTTGAGGCTGAGGAAGTACTGCCGCAACAGCGTCGACAGCAGCATGCCCGCCTCCTCGGAAACGAGCGACCGCGCGGGCCCACCGTCCCCCGTCAGCATGAGATCCGTGTAGCCGTCCTTGCCGCGCACCATGTAGTCGCGCGTCGCGAGAGAGTACTCGCGATCCAGCTCGACCGGCGCGCCCGTCGCGTCGATCCGCACCTCCAGCAATCGCTTGCCGGCCGGCCTCTTCGGGTCGAATCGTAGACGCAGACCCGCCACGTGAGGGAAGCGACCCTCCTGCGCCGGGTACTTGCTCACGGAGTTCTCCAGCGCGGCCCAGAGTGCGCGGCCGGGCAGGGAGACGACGACGCAGGGGTCCTCGAAGGGGAAGCAGTCGAGCAGGTTGCGCAAGCGAAGCGGGCCGACCGGGTAGACTTGGTCGCCGCGGATTGTACCAGCGGCGAGGAGCGCGCAGTCGGCGGCGTAGTGGTGCCGCAGAAGATCGGCGACGAAGTTGCCCAGGTTGGATTCTCGTAGCCGGACAGTTGTGAAGCGCGCGTCGAGCGGGACGGCGGTGTGGCCGATGATCTTGTCGAGCTTAGGGCGCAGGCCGGCGCTGAGCCGTTCGACTTCGGCCAGAGCCACGGGATCTTCGGGTATGGAGCGGACGATGTCGCGCCGCCAGATGTTGAAGTGCCAGCTGCCAGTGTCCTTCTGTCGCCGGCATTCAAGGTAGGAAAGTTGCTTGAAGTCGGTGCCCGACCGCAGGATGTGCACGCCGTTCACGATTGCGTGACCGTAGAAGTGGTCATGGCCGCCGAGAATCAGATCGATCGTGCCCGGAGGTATCGCAGAAGCTAGAGCGTGGTCATTCGGTTCACGCTGGTGGCTAACGCAAACGATGATATCCGCGCCATGCGCTCGTAGCTGTGGCGCCAACTGTTTGGCCGTCTCTGCTGTGTCCAGAAACTGTAAATTTGGAGGGAGAGAGTTGATCGTGTCTAGCCATTCTCGCTCGACGAGACCGATGACGCCGACGCGAATGCCATTGTCGGACTCGAGGAGAACAGTGCGGCGGCAGTTGGCGAGCGGGATGTCCTGGCCGAGTGCTGGGTCGAGCACATTCGCGCACAGCCACGGGAAAGTGCACTGTGCAGCAAGCAATTGGAACTGCTCAACTCCGAAGTCCAAATCATGATTTCCCAGGCAGGCGACGTCAGTGTTGAGCTGATTCAGCGGTCCGACCATGTGCTTGCCCTTCGTGACGCTGCTTTCGAGGGAGGGGTTGAATGCATCGCCACTGCATGGATTGTGTCAGCCATGTGCATTACGGCGCCCTTCGAGAAGCTCACCTAAAAAATGTCAAGAGTCGCGGTCCTGGCTGATCTCGATAGGTCTGACAGATCGTCTTGAAACGTGCAATACCTCCGACCGGTTCCTGCGAGCCGGGTTCAATGTGGTAAACATCATTATAGTGGATGAATCGAAGGTCCGGCGGCGATGAGCTGCTGCCACTCGAATAGGTCACGGACTCTTAGCAGTTCATCAGCATTAGAATCTCGAAATTGAGTCGTTATAAGAACTTGCCGCCAGGTGTCGCCATTCTGGCCATAAGCCTATACGTGATGAGAAGGTGTGGACTCGTAGGAATGGGTAGGTGATGCGGCCAATGACCAGGATCTATACCATCAGCAGGGGTTGTTCATGGGATGCCGGTAAGGCCGCAACGCGCAATGCCTCCTACTGCGCCTCAACCACTCATTTGAACGGCATTCACTACTATACGCATGCCAAGGAGGTAATTCGTTCCTGATACATTTACTGACTGTGTGACTGGCTGTCCCCAGTTTTAAGCACCGCCACCACTTTCCCACTTTCCCACCTGCCCACCCATCGAAGTCCATCAAAACGCATTTAAAAAATTTATAACACCTTAAGAAGAGGACAAAGTTAGAGGAATAAAAGTTTACCTTCGGTACAGGTGTGATGTTATTGTGTGTACAAAAGTGTCAAAAAATGCAAAACATACAGCACAAGGGATTCCCACGTGGTCACCCACCGTAGTACTAATCTTGCGGTCAGTTGCTTATGTATGCCAGAGCGGACGGGATGGCCAGTATTCAACTGCCTATGGCCGTATGTGCTTGATCGGCAAAATCTATAGGTTATATACACGATCATTCCGCGTCACGCACCATTCCATCACACTTTTGCAGAGCTGTAATGTGTAACTTACAGTGACTGATGATCGCTTAGAAGCGATTACTTTGCAGTACCGCCAGACTACATAACAAGCTTAAATTGGTGGTAACACCCTCATCAGTGCGATGAGTACAAATACAAAGGCTTTAGACAAGCAGAACCCGTTCAAAAAACCCCAACCTGACACCAATCTCCTGAACTCCTTCTTGGACACCCTCTTCTGCTTGGAAGCATACACAGGCAAGTGGGTAGTCGGCCGCCCAGCGTGACAGGGAACACTACTAGTGCACCTTTCCGCCACGGGCCAACCACAGCGCAACACTTTCCCGCGCGAGCTCCGAGCCCCAGACGCCCTCCTTGCCGCCGCGGCGCATCGATTCCGACGCACCGGGGAGGTCCTCCGCACCTGCAATGCCAGCCCGCGTGGCCTCGGCCATAATGACCTCGAGGTCGCGCTGCTGACTGGTGATCCAGCGCGGCACGAAGCCGGTGGGGTCTGTGGCGAGGCGCTCGTAGAACTTGCGCTTGGCGTTGGTCGCGTGCATCTTTTGCACCAGCAGCGCCAGGTCGTCGTCGATGCGCACGATGTTCTGGAGGTCGTTCAAGTGCGTCTTTGAGCCGAGGACTTGCGTGAGCTGCTGGTGGAGCGGGTTGGGCAGCTGCACGCGGATGTCGTAGATGGTGGGCCGGCTGGGCCGGGGCGGCTCTGAAGGGTCGGCGGACTCGTCGCCGACACCGGTGATATAGGCTTTGTCGACGCGGATGGTGTATGGTAGTGTGATTGGGGGCAGAGGAGTCATGTGAGGGCCCAGCAAGTCCGGGATGAAGGGAAAGTACACCTCGTCTTTGTTGAATAGCTAGAGAAATTGTCAGATTCAGATGCTCGGTCCATGCAGAGGACGGGAAAACAAACCTTTCGCAGAGGCTCATCACAGACGACCTTCCGCTTGTCGTCATCCTCCTGCAAGCCATTTGCACGGCAGTAATCCCAGATACCCTGGACAACACCCGACTTATCATTTTCGTCGGTGTCGAGAATATCGGCAAGCAAAGGGCTGAGCTTACACCGCTCAAATTGCTCGTCGCGCACGAGATTAATAGTAACGTCGATGGTCTCCTCTGCCTTGCGCTCAAACTCTAGTGTGTCGAAATTGGCCTCGCTACTATTGGCGTCGCTGTTCTTGTCCCGGCCTGACGGCTTACGCCATTCAATCTGACTGAATCCGTCAGGTTGGACGCTCGGTGGACGATCAAAATCCACCGTGATAGCCTTGAAGAAGTCGCTCAGCCGGGGTCGGTGCGCCGGGTCCGCCCGGTCTGCTTCGTCCTCCGTCGGGTCTTCCAGCAGTCGACCCTCGATCTTAACGCGGTAGGAAGCTGGATTGTCGCCAAGCTCGAAGATGCCATCCTCCTGACCATTGCCCTCCTCCATAATCTGCCACGGTTGTCCCTCAGCAGTGTTCGAGATAGCAATGCGCAGGACGCCCTCGCGCCGGGCGTAGCGCCGCTGGGTGTTCTCGTTGATGTCCAGCCGCTTGCGCATCATGATCGCATCCAGATGACGCTCGACGTCGCGCAGCTTGCGATATCGGTCCACGCCGTCACCCAATGTCACCTCGGCTATGTCGTCGGGAATCTCGCGATCGGTTGGCTTTTTCGACTGGCGACGGAACATCTCGAGCCGGCGCTGGGCCTCAAGGTTGGCGACATGTTGTTGCTGGGCGGTGAGCTGGGCATGTTGTACGTGCGCTGCTGCTGGCGCGGGCATAGGACCTGCATTGCGAAAGGTGCGCTCCAAGTCAGCGAAGCTGATTTTGCGACGATGCGAAGGCGCGTAGGTCGGCGCGCCGGACCGCGCGCTCGCCGTCGTGCTCGATGATGGCGGTCGCATGCTGGGGCGCGGCGAGGGATCCGTCATGACAGCGCATTGGAGAGGCAACGGCTGGTCTCCGGGACAGGAAAAGATGCAGACTCACCTCCAGGACCTCTTCTCGTCGCTTGCGGGCTGCGCTGGCTCGCTTGCGCCGGATAGTTTCGGTGCATCCCGTCCCGCTGTGCGCCAAGCCCTAGCTTGCGCGACCACAACACTCGTTAACAGATGGATGCGTCGACGTTGATGGCCGAAGGGCGGCGGAGGATGGCGGCGGTGATGCGTTGGTGGTGGTTGGGGATGGATGCGGGAGAGACGCGTTTAGGTGGAGGAAATGGTGGACGTGACGGGCCTGCAAGGACACACCCGCCCGCCCTTGATTTGCTGCGAAGCGAGATGAGGGGCAGATGCAACGCTTCTAGGACACACGTCTTTTGGACTTCTAATGATGATTCGATTTATCTGACGAATAAATGCTGTCCAATTATACAGATGTTTGTCGCAATGGCTGCAAGTTCTGGCGCGTTTTCACGTTGCTACTTGCGCTGTTTCACATCGACTTCCAGAGTCTTTTGTTCCTGCATGTCCCTGAAAGGCATCGCGTTCCATCCATCAGGCTCTACACACTGGTGGCGCAGGTCAACAGCGTCTCCACAGACAACATCGCATATATCGCCGAAACCAGACTCGTCTGCAATGTTCGAGACTGCATCAACAGAAGTGCATCCCGGATCATGTCTACCTCTGACCGAGACTGCGCTGTGACTTTCGGCTACGACTCGTGGCTGGACTGGCAACGATCGTGGCCTATCGATGGGCAGATGATGTTTGCATCATTCGAGTTGCAAGGTAGGAATTGAGGTACTTGCTGATTCATTCAGAATGATCACCTATGTAGGTATATTCCTTGTCATCGCTGCAGACAGAATCAAGCATTCTTCACCTACTGTGGAATGCGCAAGCATTCATGATCCAAGCCGTCAATGGACGCAACCGGCACTGGCAAACATTTGGAGCAAACAAGTGACACCATGGGAAAAGAATTGCATTTTTCTTGATGATCTATAACCATGCAGATGAGAGTGGCACGCTGTACCCTCACACACGGTCACATTCACTCGAAATGTCACACGTGCTGACGAGCATGGGTGAACCAAACCTGTAACATCATGAACTGCTGAACTACCCGGCTTCCTATTGTTGCCTTTCATATTCGTTCGACTTGCACCGTCATATGCCTCCTCTTATCACATGTTCGATCCAACAGACCCAACCCAGGATCGATCAATGGCAACGCTCAACCCACTGCCTCCATCTCACACCGTCTTTCTCGGCCTCGTCTCCCACGTTCTCGGTCCAGCATCACCAGATCTCTCCTCCATTCGAAGCACTCTGTACGATCACTGTTCATGCGCAAAGAACGCCTACTCGCTACGAGCAGCGCAAAAGCTCCACGCCACCGTCTTCCGCCATCTCTACGCCAGCGGCGCGATCCATCTCCTCGCGGCCTTCAAGACACACTGCATTCCCCCGCAATGGCAACGAGAACGAGGAAACGAAGACTGGGATAGAGTCGAACACGCCCTCGAGCACACGATCGATGCTGAACAACGTCTCCACCGCCTCCGCCAGCGGAAGAAACGCCGTCCGAAGAACGGATTCCTCGCAACGCCGGCGAGGATCGTTCGGCATCGCCACGTCTATCGACCGACGCAGGACCGGGTTCAGGAAGACGCGGGGGTAGTTGGCTCAACGAACTCGTTGCCCTCGCCGCTATCGTCATTCGCTACGCCATCGCCGCCGCCCCAACGACGGACACTCCTCGTCGTGTTACGCACGCCCCGCTTACGTGAATGGAACCCGACAGCGGACTCTGCCATGCTCACAGCTTTGCCACTGTCGCCCATGGCATCCGATCCTTCGCACGAAGAGCTTATTCCGGCCGTGGTTGACGAGAGTGCAGCCAGGACCAAAATAATGGTCAGGCTCGTTGCCGAGGTCACGAAGTCGAAAGCCAAGAAGGAGAAAATACAGAAATCGCTCGCAAAGGGGAACAATAGTCAGTATGGTCGCAGGAAGAAGAAGTCTGCAACGGCAAGCCCATGCTGCGCGATCGACCAGGAGGCAGCGATATTGCGTGCAGCGGCGCTGGGACTTCGGCGCCGTTGAGACGAGAGTTTGACCTTCTTTTGCTTTCGCATAAGCGAGGATGAAGATGGGGTTGAACGTTTTCTCTACGAGTGATTGATTAGAGCTCTGAGTCCTCAAATGGATGGTTCAAATCCTTTTCTTGTTTTGATATGAGCAATATACTGCCATGACATGCGAGCGCTGTTGTGCTCCGGACACAGTATGCTTTTCCGATCGAAGCCAGCCCAAATTTCGGCCACACACTTCTTGGATGTCGCACCGACATACTGCCCTGACACAATCCATTACAACCCTCCACAGCAACATAATTATCATCGCCGCGACCGTCAATGCTTTTGCCGTTTCGAGTCCCGTTGCCCATCGTAATTTCATGACCGTCGTGAATGATCCGTAGTCAACACTACATGCCCCTCCACTTCACGCCGTCCTCTGAATGACCATCACACTCACCGACACGCCCTCATTCGCTCCATCTTCCCCCACCGCCTCGCGCTTCTCCGCACGCCGCGCCATATCCGCCATCAGACACTTGAGCAGGAACGATTCATTGCGCGGCGGCAGGGCGCCCGAGGCCGCAATGGCGAGCTGCGAGGCGAGGTCGCGCGTCTGCGCCTCGGCCGCGCGCACTGCGAAGTCACGCATTGCGGCCTGAAGCTTGCGTTTCTCCTGGCGCGCCCACCAGTCGCCGAGCCAGACCTGAGAGGGCAGTGGCGGCAGTGTCACCGCTTCGGCGTGCACGAGCGAGAAGGCGGCCGCTTTGTGGCGGAAGTTTCGAAGTGAGGAACTTTCTGCGGTGAGGCGGGCGCAGAGGTCGGTGGTGGATTCGACGAGAGCTGTGTGGGTTGGGAGAGAATCGAGGACTGTGCGTTCGAGTCGAGCGAGAGGTTCACCGACGGTGGTGGAGACGTTGTACTGAGTGGCTAGCGAGCGAAGTGCCGGCGCTTTGATGGGTTCGAGATGGTTGGTGTGGAAGGAGGCAGCACCCGCGCGGTGCGGATAGATGAAAAGCAGGGCTCCGCCATGTGGCGAAAGTTCGACGAGGCGGTCGACGAGGATCGAGGGGCCATCGGGCGAGAAGATGTCAGCGAATTCGTTGACGTTTGTGGGCGGAATATATCGTTCGACGATGGCGACGTGAATTGACGATGGCGAGGCCACTGCTCGGTGAGGCGAAGGGCCGTGGAGAGCGAGATCGCTCTGATAATCGAGGATCGTGACTGCGTTGTCAAAAACCTTCTTCGTGAAATAGTCATCTCCACCAATTGCGTCACCTGGTGTTGGAGGAGGTGATGTCGGTGGGAGGCTTTGTAGATTGTATTCGCCGGGTATAGCATGCAGCACATTGATCCATTCAGTTCGGCTTGCGAGTGGTGCCATGTGGATGTCGTTGATCAGCCTCGAAAAGACGTGACCATTGGGCGATGGACTTGGCAGAGCATGTGAGAGCACCTTCAATGCTTCGCCGGCGGGCATTGGCGCATCTTGTACAATTTCCACTGCAAAGAGATCAATTAGTCCTGTAAATGACCCAACATAGGAGCTACTGCTTACGCAACTTCGCCAGCGCAGGTCGAACCCATGCCGGCGCGTGTTGAAATTCGGATTGTGCCGAGCTCATAGCCCCAGAGCTCTGTAGCTCCGTAGCGCTGGCCACGGCAGACACAGTGGCGTCTACTACTGGCATCGGAGCCGAACCTCCGGTCGGCTCCGGATGGAGCGACGGCTGACCTGGATCCGTAAATGGCGAGTCCATCGATGCGGAAACGACCTGCGGTGGCAAGCCATAACTATCCTCACCGGACTCCGCCGGTGGTGTCAGGACGTTGATTTCGTGATGCACGGGAGAGCGCCCGGCTCGCTTTTGAGCCAGATCAGGTGCGGGAGTTCGGGCGGCGACGAGCCGATAGTGATCGCCTAGCGCGTCGAGCGACGACATGTTCACACTCGGCGCGCGGCCGTGGACGGAAAGATCTTCGTCGGCGGTCATGGTGGTGCATGGGCGGCCGTCGAGGCTGAGGTTGCTGGAGAGGCGATCAGGGTGGGGAGCGGCGATGCCCAACGCTTCAAAGGACGGCAGGCGCAACCCAGGATTTGGCTTCGGCGTCGCTCGGCGAGAGGGAGGTGAGGACTCTTGAGCCGGGACGAGCACACCGCCGACCGCGAGGTTCATATCATTGTTGATCGGAGGCTCGGTGGCCAATGCTCCCGCTATCGTCGCCGACCGTCTGGTGGCTTCCTCGACCATCGCGCGTGGTGAGGGCTCGTCGAGGCTGGCGGAAACGATGGGAATCGTCAATGCCGCTTCAGGAGGCAGGAGCGGAATGAACTGGGAATTGGAAGCGCCCGAGTCATCGCTCAAGGCCAGCGAGGCCAGAGCCTCGTCGTCCGGCACAGGCGGCGTGTCGACATGGTTAAGAGCTGGCGACGGCACAGGATTGAAGGTCGCTGCAGACGACGGCTGCTCATCCAAGACGCGCTGAGCCTCAGCAGCCGCAGGCCGCATCGGCACTGCCCTCGTGCACGAAGCTCACTGTCGCGCTCACACACACGAAGGTCGGAGCTGCCGCAGAATTTGGCGGATACTTTACAGGGTGTGTCGGAATTCTCGCGCGTCAAACGCTCATGAATCGGTGATGGGGTAAACGCGGATGGGGGTGATCAGCTGAGCTTGCGAGTCAAGAAGCCGCTGCATGTGCAGAAAGGCGCACTCGATGGCCGGACCTTGTTGACCTCCAGCGATACTTTGACGAGCAGATATGGAAAGAAAGAAGAAATTATGGTCGTTCCACTGCCCAAAGTTGGGAAGACGGGGCGCTGGAGTGCATATGCTGGGATTTCAGCTGAATGGTGCGCATGTGCTACAATCAGATTAAGCCCGAGGGCGTGAGCAATGCTCGCAGGCGCTGCCCCGCACGCATAGAGGTACAGGTACTGTGGGCCGCTGGAATGGGCAAAGGGTCGATGTGAGTGGTGTGACCCAACTGATCAGTGCGAGCAGCCGCAGGTGGTGGTGGTGAGACGAAAGATATTTCATCTCTTTGTGCTGCTGAAACACGACCCTGCTCGACTTCGCCTCACCCTTGTTCATATCTTTTGTTGTCCAACCGTAGCGAGCACGGCGAGCTAAGTCCATCTGGACGAGCAGCGCGGGGTCCCAGAGTTTACGAATGTGATACCCGACGAGGGCCACGCAGGCTGCTGCATTACCTATATTGAGCCACGGCGGGAGCATGTGCGCGTGGACGAACTCAGGTATAGCGAGGCGCTGCAGTCTTGCAGACTACGGCGAGCTAAGGGTATTGCGCTTCTTGCCTGACACCTCGCCTGTAGTATACTGCACTCTTCGGCTCGGACTCTGCTCCGCCACAGCGCGGATGCAGTCACCTGGACGTGCTGCAGTACGTTGGCGGCTCACCCTGTACGTGTGATGCATGTTGCAAGGCATTCGATCGACCAGACATTGGCTGCAGCGCACCATGATACAGTCATTGTTGAGAAGCTGGGCATGGTACGCGGGGAGGAAAGGTGCGATCGTTGCTAAATATGTGTACTTTACGGGGAGATAGCGATGTTCTAGCCAGACCCCCAGTGCAAGACCTAAAGTAAGTTGAGCTTGGCCCGTGGCCCGCTGCCATCGCTATTTCTTACCTAGATCAGCGATGCTCAGTCGTGCTGCACAGCTGCAGAACCCATGCAACGCATTACAGTACGCACCCCTTACCGTCCTACAGTACATACCGTTGCTCAAACTTTTGTGCTGCAGGTGAGCAGCTTGCAGTGCTTATCGATTTGTGGGCGCTGTTGGGCCTTGCCTCATGGCGCGCCCACGGACAATCACAGTGATTCGCGTGATTCGCACGCGCCTGCGGGGCTGGCTACTTTTAGCGATGCGGCCACGATGGCGCACCTCGCGATCAGCCCTCGCTTTGTGCACCGCGCCGATAACAAGGCAGAACGGCAAACTCCTTGTGGCGCTTTTGGTGTGGTAGTACAGGTGGGCACAGTACATTATTATCGAAAGGCTTAGTTTATTGCACGGATGAATACATTTACCCATGAGCAAAGAAGTCGTCCGCACGGCATTGTACCTTGCGCCAGCGATCTTGTCTAGTCCGACTTCTTTTCTAATTTCTACCAAGTGCTTCAGGGAGAGATTCCGGCAAGGTGACAAGCCTACCACAGTTTACCCAACTTGTACTCCTTTGCGCCAAAATGGCCGTTCCTGCAAACACTGGAGTATTTGCCACACCTCGTTCTCAACCCTGCTAATAGTGTCTAAGGAGTCAAGTGTTTTGATCCCGGATTTCAGATTTATCCAAGGCGTTCACCTGGATTCCCGCGAGACGATATCGAGCAGGATTGCATAGAGGAAGAATCATTATACTCTGCTTCGCCACAATTTGCTACAATTTGGAGCTAGTCGCTCACTGCGATTCTGTTCATAGATGTCTTTTTCTTCCCCCAACATGCGAAGTCGACAAGAGTGAGAGTGAGGAGAATCCCAATCTCCTTTCCCCTTCAATGCAAGTTGGTCGTCCTTGGCCATATTTTATTCTTGCTTCTGCGATGTCAGCTCGCGATTGAATCATAACCCGTAGAGGCATTTCTTTGAAGTGTGCTGCTGGCCGGGCTGCCGTGCTTCGGTTGCCATTGCATTCATAGCCCATAATAGCCTCGCTTCTTACTTCACAACGCATTCCCCGGGGTCGCAGTGAACATCATAGCACTACCACGCAAAGAAGGTCAGCAGCAACTTCAGACACATTACACATCGTCGCAGAAGGGATCCGGGCCTGGTCAAGCGCATCACAAGGGCTATGTATCGCTCGCGAGAGCTCGAGTAGTTGACTGGCGCCATGGTGCGCGCACGTCGCCGAGCGATAGCTCTGCTGGATGCCAGCTAGATCCCAGCGTCCGGCGATGACGAGAACCTCGGACTGCTGGTTCAAGGGCCGGCCGGGTAGATAAAGTAAATACTGTAGCTGTAGGTCATCAGCCAACTTACAACGCCGCACCGCCATGGACGCGAGCGAAGCAGTCAAATTTCTGTACAGCATACAATTGAGACAGTATACTGACGAGACGCGGGTCTCGGAGGACACACGGCGCGTGGCAGGCATTGCGATCCTAGCCGGACTGCGCTCCGTTGGAGTGCACAACCTCAACGTTTGGTACAGGCTGGGTGTTGCTGTGCGGATCATTGATTGCGCGCAGCAGTGAGGGATGAGCACGGGTAATCACACTCATCCATGGAAACGATGCTCTATCTGTGACTGCAGCACAGTTCGGTAAAACAGCGGGATTCACGCAGAACTGCATGTGCAAGTTTGCTCGGATAGGATCGCATCGAGAGTGCGCTCGCTGGTCTTCGTGGCTGCGTGATCGAGCTAAGGCAGCCTGCCACTTCAAGACTGAACTGAAAGGCGGTACAACTGTAGGTACGAACGTACAACTCTACGCACGAAAATGAAATCTTCCTGTCCAATGGCCGACAAATGTGTCACGTTCAAAAAGCAGACCTAATACGTCCGCATGTAAAAGTCGTGGCGAATCACAAGATGCTCGGCGGGACCCTTTTCTTCTTCCCAAACAAAGCCATTAACTTGGTTCACTGAACGTGAAAATTTCAAGGAGACTCAGTCAAGCCAGCAGCAGTCCACATCCAGTGTCCAGCTGTCCGTCACTTCAGCCTGCATCGTGGCCGCGCGTCGACGCTTTGGGAGTCAGGAAAAAGGGACCGGGACAGCCAGGTTTCGGCCGTTACGGAGCGTTGGAGGACCCGAGACTTCCGCACTGCATTGGCTGCCGTGGCATCGGCGCAGGTGCCGCGCCGTAATTTCGCATCCTTCACATCCTTATCGGTCACGGAACCATTAGCTTCATGACCGAATGAGGTCGGTTGGGTATTCAACAAGTTGTCAGTTTCGTGATCGGCACTGCGACGCTGGAAAGCTGTCGCGAGACGACATCGCTGTCGGTGCAGTGACGCGCCCAAACGCGTAGGCGAACGGGTTTATCTACTGCTTTTGCCTTCTGATCAGCACGCAAGCTGCATCCGACCGAGCTTTGAACCCCACGGGACTCTGCAACCATGCAGAACACTGCATTTAAAGTTACTGCTCAGGCACTAGATAAGGTAAGTGCTCACGGTGGCCCGAGTATCACCACAGATTTGGGCACGGGTGTTGGCTTCATCCTCCTTCCGGAACGGCGATCATTGCCATTGAGTGCACTACCCATGACAGGCCAATCTGGACCATATCCATCCCAAGAGCACGTTCCAAACCTATATCTGAGTAGCATTCCTGGGGACAACGGTCACCGCCCAAGACAATGGACCCACCTAACATCAGCAGCCGCCGAGGGCGTCAACTTCAATCGGGCATCAAGATCTGCGGAAACTACGTCTACAGTCCACACGGGATGATGGTCGTATAGGTTCAGAGAGGCTGCGGCCCAGCAACAACTTCCTTATCAAAACGATCGCCATCGTCTGAACGTGCTACCAAGGATGCCAAGATCTTCAACGGAAAATTAAGCATCATGTGCACCGCGGTACTGCTCCGGACGTTTGGACGTCCTGCCAAACTCATAACTGCCTCTACCGGTCGTACCTACACGGCCGGTATGAGGTGTCGCCAAGCATCCAAGGCTCAAACATGCCTGCCGCGCACAACGCCCCACGCAACCCAGAGAACGAACATCTCGAACCCCTGATGAGGACGCATTGCGTGCCGGTCTTGGAGAAGCTGGGCAGATCGCCTTTCAAACGATTCCATGTGATCCTTCCTTTGACATCTCACCACTGGTGACCGACTTAACGGTGTGTCCGGTCTTGCTGGCTACACGTTTGACATGAAAGCGGCGTCATGGTGAGAATCGCGGTTCGGTCGTCTCTTCTGCAAAGGCGGGTGACAAGCTGAGAGTCGCGTTTGAGCCGCGTACGGTTCATCGTCAACGCTGCCACAGCGAAGTCAACAACTGCTGCCGAACAAATAGCATTTCATGCTAGGCGCCACCTCGCCTTTGAGCCTGACATAGCTCCATGCATCCGTAAAAGCTCTCCATCAACATGACCGGGGGAGGTGGTCACATAGCGAGCTCACGGAAGATGTCCCTCGCGAATGGCCTAGGGATCTCATTGGGTCCACGAACCGAAAGCGCATCTGACACATACTTGGGATCTGGCCGGCCAGAAACCATTCGTCATGTTTCGACACCAGGGTCGCAAACCGCGACTGTGACACCATCAAAGACACATGCCGAAGCCACGAAGCGAAGATCAGCGCAACGACTGTCAATTGATACAACGCCATCCCTATTGCATCGACGACGACCCGTCGTCGAGGTCAAGCCCGACAGGATCACTGTTGAGCTACGGGAATTCACATCACGGAGTCCTAGCCCTCATACGAATGTCGGTCTCGACTGGAGAGCACAACAGAAGTACGAGGATGATCTCCGCGCCGAGCTTGACTGGGAGATCTGTGACGAAAATCCGGCAAATTGGAGCACACATCACAAGTGGCTGCACTTTGGCGTTCCCTGTACGTACAGAGGTGATGCAACGACGGATTGGTGACTGCTTCGACTAATCTTGCGGGCTCGCAGGCTACATAACCTTCACTTGCTCCTTCGCTAGCACCCCTGTCTTACCTATTAATGACAGCTTTATTCACGACTACGACGACGCCGGTCTCGATGCAATTTTACCCTTTTCTCTTTACCTGCTAGGCATGGTCTTCGGGCCAGCACTGAGCACTTTAGCCTCCCAACGCTGGGGTCGAAAGGCCGTTTACATCGGTAGCACGACTCTCTTTGCCGTTTTTATCCTAGCATCCGCACTGGTCCGAAGCATCGCCAGTCTCGCGATATGCCGGTTCCTGGCCGGCCTCTGCGGATCTGTCGGCGTCCATACCGGCTGGGCGACACTCGGTGACCTTTGGCGACCGGGAGATCGCACTGTTCCTACCATGACACTCATCACTATGCTCTCCCTCGGCCCGCCGCTCGGGCAAGTCGTCGGCGGATACGTCGTCTGGAAAGATGATTGGGAATGGTCGCAGTACTGCATCCTCTTCGCCTTGGCCGGTTGCGCGGTGCCTGTGCTCGCTCTGCGTGAGACGTATCGACCGGTCGTCTTGCGCAAAACGCGCGCCGAAGCTGCTGGTTGGCTGTTCCCGCTGGATACCGTACACGATGCCTTCGTTGCGCCGATGGAGTTGCTGGCCAAGGAGCCGGTCGTATTGATCGCCTGTCTCTGCATCGGCTTCAACTTTGGAGTTTCCTGCGCGCTTTATCCTGCATTCGAGGAAGTCTTCTCTGATGTCTACTCCTTCGAACTAGGTCAGCAAGGTCTGAGTTTCATTAGCATGGTGGTCGGAGTGGTTATGGGTGCAACGGCTCTAGTACTGTTCAATAAATTCATCCATGGGCCGCTCGTGGCGAAACACAAGGAGACCAGTGTTGCCGAAGATGGACTGACGACCGGAGATATGGAGAAATGGCCAGGCATGCTTGGGAACACCACTTCTCCTCGCCGAAGAACATCTTCTCACTCGACTGTCTTGCGTCGCCAGAGCGACTTTGGACAGGCAGACGCCCATCGCCGGAGTAGTTCCCTTGCCTCCTTCAACGATGGCAACCTCAGCACATTTCAATCGCGCAATGGGTCGCAGGTTTCACTTCTATCCGAGCGCAGCGTGGCACTGGCCCATTCGGCAGCCGAGTATCTCAACAACATCCCCGCCAACACCACTCGCCGCATCATGCCCGAACGCATCAGTACCCTGCTGCACCACCGGCTCGGCTTTCACCATCTCTGCGTGACCCTCGAGGCGCACAAACTCAAAGTAAACTCCAAAGAGCTTGCCCACGTCCTAATGGAAGCCTTCCATCGTGGCCATCATCGCGGGCGGCAAGGCTCTACCAGCAGCAATCTCGCCAACAACACCGCGCCCCCTTCCTTCGCCAATCCCTTCGCGGGCTCCAAGCCGCCTTCTCACCCACCCATCCTCGCACCACCTGAATGGCGTCTCTGGCCCGCCCTGCCCGCATCAATCCTGCTCCCCACCTCTCTCTTCCTCCTCGGCTGGACCGCAACCGAAGGCATCCACTGGCTTGTGCCACTGCTCGGCATGAGCACGTTCGCGTTCGCGGCGCTGATCGTCTTCGTGTCGCTGACGCTCTTCGCCATCGAGACACACGGCCACAGCCGCAGCATGGACGCGCTCGCAGGAACCTCCATGCTGCTGAGCGTCTTCGGCTTTTGCCTGCCGCTGGTCGCCTTGCCCATGTTCGATGAGCTCGGCACCGGTTTGGCCACGTCTGTGTTCGCGATCTTGGCGTGCGCGTCGGCGCTCGTGCCGAGTGTGCTGTATTATACAAGGGTGAGGAGGCGGCGAAGGCGGGAGCAAGGGAAGGTTTAGGGATCAATGGCCTAGGATTGTGATTCGATGTCGTTCGATATGATATATAATGATACACCGATCAATCGGCGGATAAATTAGTAAATTAATAAATTTAATTACTTAGGACCGCTATTAAGTAGAGCCGCAAAAAGTGATTGCAAATGAAGATCAATAGAAATTCGTTCTCTCATGCAGAAATGACGCGAATACACTCAATCACCAGAACTAACAGAGTGCCTACCAATGCGCCGGAGCCGTGATATCACCATTAAAAGCAAATGGCGCCATGCTGTCCCCCAGAAACCAATTATCAAGCCCACCGCCTGACAAGACATCCATGCCACCCATCGTCATATCCATAGCCTGCTCGAAGCCCGAACCCCACCCAAAGTCTCCCGGATTGGTCGGATCCACGCTATGCATTTGATCGGCATTGCCCGCGTTTGGCAGATTCGCAGCCAGGCCCACTGTCCCTCCGTTGTGTTCTGCGCCGTAGGCTGTGCCAGTAGACTGCCGATGCACGGGGAAGCGAGCATCCGGATGGCCTGGTGGGGGGATCCGTGAGTAATCAACGGGGAACGGCGAGGTGACGCTCCAGCTGTGATTGTCAGCCCCTGAACGCTCGTTTGAGGCCCCGATCGCGACGTTCGAGAGCATTTGCAGAGGCGTCTGGTTCGCAGTGTTGTGTGGATCGTGCTCGTACGGATGCTGCTGTTGCCTGTGGCGTGGGTCGCCGCCAGGATGACTCGACCGTGACGCGGCAGTGGGCATAGGCTCGCCGCGCTCCCGAGCGAGCACGCTCTCCTGGTGCTTCCGGAACCAATCGCGCAGCACAGAGAGAATGGCGACGACCTTGGGATGTGGGCGCGAACCCTCAGCTGTGTTGTGCGCGAAGAGCGATAGGAGATTCTCCATGTAATGGTCGACACGAAGGTCTTCCGCCTTCATAATCTTGCCGACCTCGCTGCCCGGCGTGCTGACGGAGACGTGCATCTTGATCAGAATGACGAGGGCGTAGCAGCAACGGACAAAGAAGATCAACATTGGCAACGCCCGGACAACCTCCAGATCATAGCCGAGCAAGGTGTCGAGGATCCCATGTGCAGCTTTGACACACGCTTCCAGGCCAGCCATTTGATGCTGCGTGAGTTTGTCAGAGACATTGGTCACGGACTTTAGCGACTCCTCGGTGAACGGCAGCTTGAAGTCCTCGACATTGTGGTCGAAATGAAGGGCAATCTCATGCAGATAGAGACTTGTGACATGCTCGAAGAACTGCAACCCGGGGCCTCGGCATTCCGCAGGAATCTTCTCTTTCCACGACTTCAGCTCGTTCTCGAGCACCGTGAGCGCATACGTCACCTTGGGATCCTTTATGCTGATATTTGCAGTATTATCGTCCATCAAGAATTGCAAGCCAATGTCTTCGCAGATGTGTTGGATCTTGACGTGTTGGACAAAGAGCTTGTCAGAATCAGGGGCATCGGGATGTGTCTCCAGCACCTCAATACACTCCTTCATGTATTGAGTCCACCTGACGAGGTTTGGTCGCCGCAGAACCATGGAAGCACTTGCGCATAGATAGTAGCTGCAGAGCCATGCACGACGAGCTTCGAGGGTGTCCGAGTCCTGTGGAATGGTGTTACCAGGCCCAGGCGCGAAATTGGCGTTTGGCCCTCCGAAGCCTCTGCGCGCCTTTGCTGGGTTAAACCGCTTGCCTAAGCCAATATCCAAAGCCATGACTGCTGCCATGTGGATAATTTGATAGAAGTTTGTCTGCGTGGCCTTCTCCGGCGGCTTATACCAGAGTGCCATGATTTGCATGGACTGGATCAGCTCGAGTGATTTCGCGCCATATCGTACGACACAATCCGCAATTGCACCGACAGCCTCTTGTACCAGTTCTCGCGATACATCAGGTTCCAGTATACCTGATGCTGCTGCAGAGATGATGCACACGTAGAGAATCGGCTTCTCTCTCCAGACCTTGTCTGCAGTGAAACTTGGTGGAAAGACCACAGCCGGCAGATGAGGTGCCATTTTCGTTACATACCGATCGAAGAGGCCAGCTGCTGTATTTGGGTCGACCAGGCGGTTGATGCGTCTTGCAAATTCCTCGGGCGATTTTCTGCTCAGGAATTGCTTTAGGTCCGGATTCGCGCCCCAGGCGTTGTTGATAGATCGGAACTCCTGTGAGATCGTCTCTTCATCCTTTGTGCTTGGTCGTGACAGCGTTTGAGGTGCGGATGACATTCTCATCCTCAGGTCGGCGTCATCCCGAGGCAGATACCGGGAACTCTCCTCGTCGGTTCGCTGGCGTTTCGAGGCGGGTTCGGCTTCCATGGGTGCTCGTGATACCATAGATGATCCATGCTGCGGGGGCGGAACACTGCTTCCAGTACTACGGGGTGCAGAGGACGGCGTCGCGGCAGGAGTCATCTGCGGCGGGCTGAAATGCGCCGGCACGACATGATGTTGTTGTGTCAGCGCCGCCGTTAAGGCATCCAGCTTCTTCTCGAGCTCTGCAACCCGGCTATCGGCCTTTCGCTGTCGCTTGCGACTAGGTTGCGTGACGACACATGGCCGTCCTGCTTTGGCACATCTCTTGCATGGTATGTCTGGGCGCTCTGGATCTTGGTCGCATCTGACCTTCAGGCCGCGACAGGACTCACAGGCTCGTGGCCGTTTGGGATCATCGCCATTGGGATTCCCTTGGTCGTCGCCGGGACTGCGATAGTGGTCAGCATTGCAGGACTTCGTCAGAATGAACAGTAAATACCTTAACTCGCCGGCATGATCGGGAGAACTGTGACCATGTGGGCCTGGGTCTGCCTGTCGCGACTGGTGCGCCGGATGTGAAGGTGTCGCGTAGGCATTGCTGTGGTATGGCGACGATTGCGTATGTGCAGCATTATTCGAGCCCGTAGGTGGTGCTGTCGCAATGCCTCCCAAACGTGGATCTAGAGGTGCTTGCGGCGCATTCATCTCGATGTCGGAGGTCGGGATGATCGGCGCCTCCGAGCGCCGTGCCGACAACTTCAAGCTTGAAGACGCGCTCGCCGTCGCAGTTGCGATAGGTCACAGAACAGGTCTCGATAATCCTGGAGAATATCTCAGATTCATGGATCGGGTCGTCGTAAAGGTTCCTATGCGCAAGACTTAAGTTTGACAGAAGTAAACCAACACTGCATGCAAGGAGCCTCGTTTGGCACTGCGAGCAAAGTGTTGGAGTGACTCGGGCGACGACTGCAAGCTGACTAACAACACGTGATACCTCATATTACTGCCCCAAGCAAGGGACAACGGTCGTCAGCATCTGCCGTTTATCTACTCGAGCATTCAGTCAATTTCGAAGTGACGGGTGACACCTGATGCAATCGCTACGAAATTACCAATGGCGGGGCTTCCAAATACATGTATCATGTAGGACCTCAACGACTTCTGCCTAAGCTTGATGCGCCACTACGTGACGCGGTGTCGCGTTTAGGACCCTGATTTGTGTAATGTTCCGCTGCAGTGGACTGCTTTCAAACTTGTGATCGTATAGCTGGTCAAAATGCTGAAGACCGTGACCCCAAACCCACGAACGTGGACATTACGGTTCAAGAATGCAAGAACCACGATCATCGTTGAGGTTGATCCGCTCCAGGCACTCTCCGATGTTCGCTCCGAGCTGCTCAAGGCGATTCAGCAGACGCATCCAGATGGCAGGTTGAATGGCCACGAGATTCCGCAGAACCCAGATGAGATCAAGCTCGGCAGACCAGTCAACATCAACAACCTCAGCGAGGGTTATGTCTCTCTTGAGACCGAAGTCGCTGACGAGGAACCGACCGGCAAAGGCAAAGGCAAAGCCAGCGCTGTAAAGCCGAAGTCTACGTCACTCAAATCATGTCCGCAGGAAGCTGGACTTCGCGACGGTGGTCTTGTTGCATTCAAATTCAAGAGCGAAGACGACGTGGAAGAGGTCGAGGATGACGACTTTGCAGTGGTGCAAGAGAAATGGAATGTCATCATACCAACCATGGAAGAGACGTACGGCGACGATGATGCCGAGGATCGTGATATGGATGAGACCAGTGGATGATATTGATTCTGCAGAAGCATCAACTTCTGGCAAGGGTCTACCAAATCGCAGCCGAGCACCTCACCATGATCAGGCTTGGACAATCGAACAGCTGCCTACGCAACTGCGTCGGTGTGACGACCACATGAGAAAGCTGCCAGCCCAAGCGACGGAGGTCTTTGAGAAATCTCAGGTATTGCCATACGAGCTAGAAGACACAGCGCTTGCCGAATGGTGCCGACCTTCGCAAGAGAGTTTACGAAGCATGACCGCAAACGACTTGCCGCGTAATGAAGAGCCCGGCCGGAAACACCGCTATCGTGGTAGACTGCCCCATCGCCAGACAGTTCACGCAGATGGGAGGAGTGAGCTTTTTTAAATATATCTAATGAGCAGCGATGGCATTGAGCAAAATTACAGATATTCGTAAATAATATTTGTTACACGTACATGTTGCAGACCCCAGTCTCGTTGGTAAAGTTAAGTTGTTGTAAATTGTGCCTGCCTTTGACCCTGCACCTGGGTGAGTTTGGCGGCATGAACTTTGCGGGGAATTTTGGTGACGGTCTGGATGCATAACTTTTTTCAACCTGCTTCCCATTCGCACACTAAGTCACCACATCTCCGACAGTCTGCAAATTTACAAATGGCGCAAGGACAGCTCAAGAAGACCAAGGCGCCAGCGGTGAAACTGTCAGTATACCCAACCCCTTCCGATCCTGCACACTGCTCACACATAGAACAGCACTCAACGCAAACAGACTGGCGCCAGAGTGATCAAGCCCAAGAAGGCCGCTTTGATCAAGCACCAACAGATCAAGAAGGTAATCAGCACTTGCAAATTGATGTATCAGGGATAACATGCTAATTTTTCCCACAGAAACACTCTTCTGGTCTTGCAGCCATGACTGAGAAGGCCCTCGCCTCCCGAGCAGGTCACCTCGAACTCTTGCATGGTGGAAAGAAAGATGCGAAGGCGGAAAAGGCAAAGGCCGCGCAGGCAAAGAAGTGAAAGCGCATAAATCGCACAACGTACTGAATTGGGGAACGGATGATACCCTCACCACCCCGCGCAGACATCGCGCTCTTCTCGTCAATTCAACGAGCGGTTTGAGGGCGGACGGAGCATGGGTATCGGGCAGTCGCAAAACGTTCAAGCAATGCATACACGAATGTACGGGCCGAATTTCGACGGGATGGTTGCTACATTGTTCGGCTCCGCGATGCTGCCGCTCAACTTCGGCTACCGGACCCTATGGGATCAGTCAAAGGTCGACTTATCGGTCAAGATTTCACTGATCGCCCACTAAATCCGCAATTGCAGCCACCATATGCAGCTGGAGCCGAAGCTGAGACTCTGACTACTCAAATCACAAGCTTCTGGTAGCCGGACTACAGTACCTACCACGAACGAATGATGCCCGCACAGATGAAGTCGTCCGCCATGAGTATGGTATCGTCCGCCAATCCACAAGGCCTTGCTCTACGTCTGTTGGGAGGGCGCAGCCGACATTCTCACATTGCAACGGAACATTCATCACCACGACAGGGAGCTGGGCGGCGTTCTTGGGCGGCAAATGCTTATGGCTCAGTTGCTTCTCTCGTGGTGTTGCAGCTCAGCTGGGCAAGGGATTCGCCTTGCAGAGCAGGTGGCGGTGGTGCTTCTTCACTTCAGGCGGCCTAGTGTCGTCTCGCATATGGTATGGATATGATGGCTGTAAATCTACTACTACGTATGCTATATTCTTGTGCGCATTGCGTTTCAGTTCTCTGTGACCTGCTCACCCCACCTTTTCTCCATTCCTTCCGTGCCGCCGCGCGACCATCTGGCCAACTGGGCTTGAGTCTGGGCATTTCTCCGGCGTCGTAGCTCTCTTCGTCTAGAAAGATGATGATGAGGAAATAAAGCATCGAAAAGTATCCGCGCCAATATCTCTTACATGCCAAATTGAAGACAACCCCAACCAACCGGAAAGAGACCCTACGGCACTGACAAACTTAGTCTACTTTGATGGTGGCACTGGTGGTACCTTGCGGATTGACAACTTCACCCCGCGCTCCCGTACACCACCACGACTGGCACTGCCAGCAGGCACCTGTCCTCCATTCACCAAGAATCTCAAGAAACAAGAACATTTTAATCTTAATATTATTCTAACCTCCATCGCAAAACAAAGATCAAGTGGGGCATCGTGTTTCTTCGACATCTCAGCTGCCCGGTGATTTCATTAACTACGCATATTGAGAACAAGATTTTGCCTTAAAGGCCCCACACGGCAGGGCCGGTTAAGACGAAGAAAAGACGAAATGTTGCTATCACATTCCCATTATCGCAACCCACCTTATCGGGACCCAACTGTATCACAATCACCGCCGCCACATCGCGAATCGACGCCGCTTCTTCGGGACCCCTCGTCGTCGTCTTCGGCTGCCAACGCGGCCCGTAAACGCCCGCGGCCCGGCGGTGGCGGCAACAGCACCGGAGACAGCGCCAGCCATGACGGGCATATCCGGTCGTCTGCCTCAGCAACTGGCAATTCTGCGTCAGCGACATCGAGCAAAGTGGCCACCAGCGGCGGCTCATCGCCACCGATCTTGCGCCTCGACACAGTCGACATCGCTCACGGCCACGAAGACATGCTCGCTGGAGAGTCGGCCGGTATCGCAGACAGTCCGCGCACCAAGGTCGCGGAGCGACTCCGGACGCTCGAACTTGAAACGTGGCGCGCCGGCTCGCCGAGCTATATTCGGCCGCGGAAGCGCATGCGCGCAGCCGACGACGAGGACGAAAACGACCGCAGTCGCGACGAAGACCCCAGCGATGAGGAATTTGATGGATCATCCAAAGCGACGAGATCAACAACCATCGACGGCACGCAACTAAAGCAAAAACAACACTGTGGCGCCCCCACAGCCGCGGACCGCGCGGCTCAGACGTGGAAAGAATCCGAAATCACCGGCCGCGACATTGACCCAACGTCGCCGGACGACGATGGTGAAGGCATCAATGGCGTTGGATTCAAGCCGACGCCTGCGATGGAGTATGTGCGGCGGCAAAAGCGGCGGCAGCAGGTCAGTGATTGGAAAGCGCGGGAGGCGAGGGATGCCCGGCAGAAGCGGATCGAGAGAAGAAGAGGTGCGAGTGGAAGTGGCAGTGAAAAGGAAGGAGGTGGTGGCACTGGAGTGTCATGGAACTTAGAGGGAGCGGTAGGGTCAAATGAAGCTCCGCCTGCGAAGAGAATAGTGAGGTTTGTGGGAATGGATTGACGATCGATATGAATTCTCTGTAAGCTCCGATTGGATTTAGCTTTAGCGTTGAACGGTTCACGATGTTGTACGATGCGTTTCTCACAGTTGATTCCAATGCAAATCGCTACACAAGAAGCACGAGCATTCTCCGAGATACACATTGACATTTGAGGGACTACGCCGAAGGAAGGATTAGGTGTCAGGACAATGGTTGGTGTGGAATCAAGCGTAGCCTCCAAGGATTGGTTACTGGTGGCGAAGATGTGTATATAGACCGAGAAGTTTCAGATCATTCGCAACAGCCGACGGATAACCTTATCCAAAGTTTTGGAATCTGTCCTAGCAGCTTTCAAAGCTGGGTCTCAGCCATCGTCACGCGTTCGAGATGCGTACCGTATTATCTCACGTCTCTTTTCAACCAGTGGTCGCCCTTCTATCGATGAGGAGGAGTTGTATGTCTTTCTGATCAGCCATTCGCCACTAGGTGGACACGCGGTGAATCGGATCTTGCTGTTCACCTGTACTTCCAGACCGACCTGCGCGTGTGGAAGTCAAACATCTTCTGATCATCATAGGAATTTTTTATTAACGAACATGATCGAGTTGGAGCTGTAGTCTCAAACATAACGAAGTCGGCCCCGTGGTCTGAGATCGGTGTTAGATGCTGGCCATGCTAGCCGATAATAGTCTTCAATATCTTCTACTAGCAGAGATCGTTAAACAAGGAACAAGATTGCTATAGGAGGCACTAGATAATATGGCTGAGGGCATGTAGCATAGAAGCTAGTTATGTAGTTTGATTGATTCGCAACGATCTCCTTTTGAATCCAAGCCTACGATCAAAGCTCCCAGACACATGAACTTTTGAGAATACTCATCCATTTGTCAAGGTGACGTTCTCGGCCTTCTGACGACCGACCATTCATTGAAGTCACATTCGGAGCTCCATTCCGATCATCTTGGCGACTCGAGTCACGTCTGACGACTTGACCATTGATCCTAAACACTTTACAATGCACCATCTTTCACAAGTAGAAGTACTTTGCATTCTAATTTGCTGAGATCATGTCCATTGACATAGCCATGCACCGTGCAACACTCCGATTAAAAAGCCTTTACGCCCACCCTTTCAACCCACTCTATCTGCAAGCGCATGGGAGGAGATCATAACTGGAGGCGCACCCACGTGTGCCTGGCGCACGGGGGTCAGATTATGCGTGATGACAACAGACCACCAGCATTCCACCACGTCCACGACGGAGGCGACTTGAGTTCATTCCAGCCATCGCGAATGTCATATCACGTTCTGCACCCATCTCTTCGCGAACAGGCGGGTAAGCCTCCTTGCGCTGCCGTACCGGGGCGGGGGAGGTTTCTTTTTTGTCTATCGTCATCGTACCTTCCCCGTCCATACGGCAGCCAGGAGTATAGACACTGGGAGGGATTTCGCGGTATGTTGGCCTTCCTGCGGTGCTATGCATGCAACCAGGTGCATACGTATGCAACCCATGCGCTCTTACGCACGCACCCGCCCGCCGCTGCACGCCGCCGCTATGGCTGCCGCCCCGGGATCTCCACCAGGAACAGGCTGGGGAACTCAATACATTGTGAGCTCGCCGGCGTCAACGGCAAGAAGGTTGTGGTCAAGTTGAATTCGGTATCTATCCTCCACCACTCGCTGGAAAGTCGCTCGTGTGTCATGTGTTTCATCATTCGGGTCCCGTCGGCCCTCTCTTCGCACAAGCATTGCACGGCCTCCTGTCGTAGGAACACGGCCATGTCAAAAGCAAACTCGGAAGTATATCTACAATGAAGATGACGCGCGCGAGAAGGCGGCCGCGTGTGTGTGCGCAGCGACGTCACTTTGCAGGATTCCTGCAGGGACTAGTGGAAGGTTTGGAGGAACGACGCACGCACGCACGGGTCGAAGGAGATGGATTGGGATCGTCGCGTGGAGTCGGAGGGCATGTAACGTATGGTGAAACATGACGATCTGATTGCTGTCGAGACCGGTTGAACCTCCGATTCTGATGATTTCATATTGGGGGGGGAAAGGCCTCGACTACTACTGAGAATGGCTAATAACAGATCTCGTTGGTCTCGCGACCGGAAATGCGGATCCGGCATCATCTGAACCATTCGATTGCCCTCCGTCGGAATCAGACCGTGACGGTGGAATGATCATAAGGATTAGGCGTAGTCGACGGAGGCACGGGCGCGCGCCGCCGCCGCCAACGAAAAGATTCAAATTCGTGTTTGGACCAGCGTGCCGGCACGATCGCTAAATCGCATGACGTCTGCGGGGCAGACAGAGGTCAAGCCACAGCCAATTTCACGCGCCATGCATGTGACGTTTGGCGGAGGAGGCCGACGATGATGCTGAGATGCCGCCATTGCGGGCGAGGTGATTATTTGTTTTTGCGTATATGTGTGTCGAAGAACAAGCGATGACTTCGCAAGTTGTTTGCCTGGATGCTTTCTGGTGCTTGACGTCAAACGCAAGAGCCGCCACGGATTATCGCACATGCAGCCATTCGATGGGTGAGAAATGACCCCCGCCGCTCATGCCATGCGCGCGCCTGGCGCTTTGGCGGGGTGTGCCAAATGATGAGCTCTACGGCTTACGGCACTTTTTCTGCTTGATGCCATCGCTCTATTTGGTCAGCGCAGCGAAAGAGCCCAGCTGGGCCCACCTGCATCTTTCAAATCAGTTCCAGACGCGCCGGCTTGCACGTGGACTGTCCTGAGGGCAGTCGGGCGTTCCGCGTGTTGCCGCCCAGGGAAATCTGTTGGTTGGCAGGCTTGGTCGGTGAGCTGGCCGTTCTAGATAGATAATATCCAAGGCGGAAAAACATCAGCTGTTCCTCGCACTGAGACTGTGAAGTTCTGCGTGATAACTTCGATTTTGCCCCTCCTACCCTGCTCCTGTTGCTCGCCCATCGTGCTGCTCTGGTCGGCTCAATTCACCATCTGCCGGAAGTGCTCAGGGAACCGCCATCGAGAAACCTTACCGCTCGCTGTACGACCGATCCCCGCCCGTATCTCGAACCCGTCAATCGGACCGGGGTGGTGTCATATTTCGGGCTGAAATTTCGCCCTGGGGTCGAAACACCGCAGAGACGAGTTTCTATTATCGTCGCTATTACCTACACACTCGACGGAACAAGGCGTGATCCTCGTGGGCATTGTTCCCTGGCCTCCAGCTCCGCACATCGATTTCCTGCTGCTGCTGCTGCTGCTGCCGCCGCTGCCCCTCGACAAGGCAAATATCCCTCATAACGCCACACAGACACAGCCTCTCGTCTGCATCACCCGTCTCACACACACACGCACACGAACGCATCCGTGTCGATCCCAGCTCGCTCTGCGCTCATTCACCCATCCCATCCCGGACAGTCGGTGCCTTCAGCGGCGCTATTGCAGCAAGCGGCAAGCTTGCTGTCGTGAACACCAGCACCCATGATGCGCGGAATCGAGGTGAGCTATGACATCCCCGTCTCCCAGTTATGCACACGCACCCGCCGCACAGCACAGCACAGCACAGCGCCGTACCCAGCTACCCGGGAGCGTCATCGCCAGACGCGGTGGAGGGCTCGTTCCCAGAGAGCACAGCCGGTTGCGCCCGCTGCCGATTGCCCGCCGGCGCTGCCCGCCTGCCCGCCCGCCCGCTCGCGTCGTCGTTGCTGCACCGCGACATCATCCGCGCGAAGTTGGGCTGGATTCGCAGCAGCCGAGGAATCTTGCTGTGGCTGCTGCTGCTGCACGCCGCTGCATCTGCAATCCGCCAACGGAGGAGGGACAGCGACAGAGTCTCAATGCAGTACCTGACTGCATCCGGCAGTGATGCTACTGGCGTGATCTGCTCGCTTGCCTTGGCCTCTAAACTCTCCCTCCCCCGGGCGACGGCGGCGGCGGCGGCCACATGGTTCCAGGCTGAGGGCAGCGTCCCAGCGCGTGCAAGGGCAGCGAGGAAAAGCGGGCGTTCGTCGCTTCGTCGGCCAGCTTCCACCGATGATGTAGCCGCGTCTGGACTGCTGCAGACCTGACATGTTCGAGGATCACCAGCACCACCACCACCGGCACCACCACCACCACCACCTCCTGCCAACTGCCCCGGTCATTTCTGTGAAAAGACGACCAGCTCGACGAGGCGTAGCGGGTGTGAACGTGTGGGCATGCGTGCGGCCACCGTGCATCATCGTCGCGCTCTCTGGCAGTGGGACAGACACATGCAGTCTCGCTCTTACGAACCATCTTCGCTCCCAACCTTCCCTCGCACTGCCTCCCTTGCACGCATTCCACTTTGATTGACCTATGATGCACATCCTGCATCGGGTCTTTCCTCGTTGCTCACTGGTTCCCTCGCACTAGCAGCCCGCCAAACATTAAACACTGCGGCAGTCAATCGGCTTAGTCTTCTGCCTTGCCGCTGCTGGGGGCTAGCCCATTCCCGCTACTACTACCACCACCACCATCATCATCACCCATCATCATCATCACGCCGCCACGCTTTGTCATACCTTACGATCGCTTCCACACCACCACCCGCACCACATTGCACTCTTGACTACCTCTCCTGCAATTCTTTTGCTGGTGAACACACCATCGATCGCCGACTCGACAATCGCATCGTAGACCACGTGGTCTGCGACCTAATACCCATCTAATCATGTCGACGATACAGAACCTCAAAAACTTCATCCGCCACGGAAAGCAAGCGCGAGACGGCCGCTCACCACAGGACCAAGCGACGACGCAAGTCTCGAACGTGCACGCCCAGCAGCAGCGCTTCGCCGGCAACCCGCAGCAGGTGGGCATCAGCGAGCCGAACGTCTACGAACACAAGCCGCTGCAGGCCAATGCCGTGCACCAGGACTACTCGGCCGCGGCGGTCGACAACCGCAACGTCGCGGCCAAGGCCGGCAACGCGGCCGCGGCCGCCGTCGACGCGAAGCAGAAGCAGAAGGACTACGACCCCTCCGTGCTGGAGCGCATCGTCGCCGAGGAGCGCGAGAGCAAGGGCAAGCTGCCCCGATACCCGGGCCTCGAGCGCTGGACCCTCGTCGAGAAGATGGGCGACGGCGCCTTCAGCAACGTCTACCGCGCCAAGGACAACAATGGCGTCTACGACCAAGTCGCGATCAAGGTCGTGCGGAAGTTCGAAATGAACACGACGCAGGTACGTGACGAAACTTGGTGCTGCATCTTCTTTACACTTTCCTTCCGCTTGTTTCCTTTCGACATGTTTCCTTTCCTTCCTCGCCTTTGCCCGACGTGTCTTCCCTCTCGCCTCGCCGTCATGTGTGTACAATAACAAAAAGAGAAAACGCCGTGCCAACATTTCGTGCCTTGTAGGGCGGCAAAAACGTCTTGCATCCGGATTTCGACAAGAAGGCGCCCAAAGGCGTGGAGGTGCGCAAGCTCAGTTTCCTTTGTTACCCTCTGCACCATCAGTCACCATCATCATCCGCGGGCGATACAGGACCAGAAAGAACAGAAAAATCTCCTTCGCTCGTCTACTGTTCCATACTCTCTTCGTTCTCGTCCGTGTGTCTGAGGGAATCGCAACGCTGACGTCATCGGCCTTCGCGTCGCCCACAGCGTGCGAACATCCTCAAGGAAGTCCAGATCATGCGGCAGCTCGATCATCCGAACGTCGTCAAGCTGGTCGACTTCACCGAGTCGCGCCAGTACTACTACATCGTCCTCGAGCTCTGTCCTGGTGGCGAGCTATTCCACCAGATCGTGCGATTAACGTATTTCAGCGAGGACCTGTCCCGGCACGTCATCGTCCAGGTCGCGAAGGCGCTGGAGTACTTGCACGAGGAGGCGGGTGTCGTGCATCGGTAGGTCGATTGATTGATCTCTCTGATATGGCTAGCTTGAATTGACACGATCGGTGACAGTGACATCAAGCCCGAGAATCTCCTGTTCTACCCCATTCCCTTCGTGCCAACCAAGAACCCCAAGCCTCGGGCTCCTGAGGATGAGGACAAGGCCGATGAGGGTGAGTTCATCCCGGGTGTCGGTGCCGGCGGCATTGGCCAGATCAAGATTGCCGATTTCGGTTTGTCCAAGGTCATCTGGGATAGCCAGACGATGACGCCCTGCGGTACCGTCGGCTACACCGCCCCCGAGATCGTCAAGGACGAGCGCTACTCAAAGAGTGTCGATATGTGGGCCCTGGGCTGCGTGCTGTACACGCTCCTCTGTGGTTTCCCGCCATTCTACGACGAGAGCATCCAAGTGCTTACCGAGAAGGTCGCCCGAGGCCAGTACACGTTCCTGTCGCCCTGGTGGGACGACATCTCCAAGTCTGCTCAGGATCTCGTCTCACATCTGCTCACGGTCGACCCAGAGAAGCGCTACGATATCAAGCAATTCCTGAACCACCCCTGGATCCGCCAGGTCAACGAGCCGACCTACGCCGCCGCCGACGCGCCCCCGCTCGCAACGCCCCTCGTTGCGCGCCAAGCCCAACTGGGTTCCGCCAGCGAGCCCATGAAGCCGGACTTCTCCTACCTCGACGACACGCCCGGCGCTGGCCGCCGCATGGACTTCCGCTCGCCCGGCGCCGTCAACCTGCGCGAGGTCTTCGACGTCGGCTACTCGGTCCACCGGCAAGAGGAAGAAGGCAAGCGCCGCAAGAACTTCAAGCAAGGCTACCGCGGCGGCAACCCAATGAACTCCCTTAACGCCCTCGACGAGGAGTACCCGGACGACGACGACGACGAGTACGAGGCCATCTCGGAACCGTACGACGCCAACTCCGCCAACCCGCCCGCCAAGGTACCGAAATCGGGCGCGGCGGACGTCGGCGGCATGGAGAAGCAGATGCGCAACACCTCGCTCTCAGCCGCCGCGCAGGCCCGCCAGCAGGCACAGCAGAAGCAGCAGCCGGCGGCGAGGGGTTACGGGCAGCATTCCCCTGAGGTGGCCGCGGCCGCAAAGCGTCAGGTTAAGAATAAGGCCGGCGCGTTCGAGCTCAGTCTGGACAACGCGACGTTGTTGGGACGAAGGGGGAAGAAGACGGAGCCGAGCGGGTTGAGGCAGGAGCAGACGGTGCAATGAAGATGGGCACCGGCTGGGTGTTGACTTGGTGATGGTTGTCGCTAGAACTTGGCTTCGTCCTATTGGTGGAGGAGCAGAAGAACAACACTGCTACTGCTACTACTTAGATGGCGTAGAACGAGCCGCGCGCTCTTGGAACAGTAATCGGGCATACGAGGAGAGGAGAAGGTACGAGGAAGCTCCACCTCGCTTCGATGAATGTGGAATGGTTGAAATGATGGTCGGACGTTGGTCAATGGCACGGATCCCTGTTGATCTGCCTGTTTTGCTTTTCTGTTTTTTTTTTCATTTGGCATCTGCGGCGTTCTTGACTACGTTATGAAATCATCGAGTCTGCGCGCGTGTGCTCGGGAGACTATATATAAGACATTGTTTTTATGTTTCTCCTCTCTGAGCTCTCCTGGCCCAACTGCTGTCTGGGCTGCTCTTGCCTCTGACGATTTCTTTTGTCGTATCGGATGTGTGAGTGCCGCGCGAGCTTCTTCGATCGGACACCGGTGGAGGGTATTCACGTCCACAGGGTAGAAGACCACATAGGAGGGATCAAGTCTGCTCCACGAAGCGACGAGTTTCCATCGTACGCGTGCTGGCCCACCGCTATTACCTTATTGTGTTCCATCACACCTCAAATTCCACCGCCAACTGATCAAATTACATTAACAATAGCATTGGAACGCATTTTGCAATAGAAATAACTTTTATCCATTTATATTGTTTTAAGATGCTTTATCGTTTTTGGGGGAAAAGTTTGAAGCTGGGTGTCGAATATCAGGCATATAGATGTCGTCGCATATAGTATGAATTATTTCTATAGGTGAAGCATTCATGAATGAATCATGGACTCGAAGTACTCTGGATTATGAGCGCGAGTCGCCCAAGCAATGTATACTCCGTACGGCTCGAAGGTTTCCAGACCTCGACGCCCTTTCAAAAGGAGAGCGATCCACTGGCAGACTCATGCTCCAGAAATCCGTCCTGGACTCCGAATGGGACGTTCCAGAAATCGACACACTCGTTGAGCGCATCGAATGAGGCTTCGCCTTGATCGGATATGCCCCCGGGCACATCATTACCTGGCCCTGCGTTGAAGTGATCGCTGACCGTTCCGAGCACGTGTTTGATTGCGCGAGCAGCTTTCTTCGCTTCGTGCGATGCTGGTCCGCTCCGCTCCCAGATGCCATGGGCCTTTGCGAGCGCTGCTACGATCTCGGAATGCCGAATGACCTCCAATCGACGAGTCAGGCATGCGCATAAGATCATCGCCGCGGTCAGGAACTGATGCGTCATGAGTGAGGACACTCGCCAGCGCATCGCGAACAATTGGCCATCGTTGCTCGTCTCTTCATCCAGGATGCATTGCATGTGGAGGATCTCCAGAGCGGCGTCGATGCATGCAGTCCGGGAGTACGCGAAGGTCGGGGCCGAAGATGGGGCCGCACTCTCTGGTTCTAAGAATGCGAATCTTCGATGCAGGATGATCACACCTTGGTAGTACATCTGGCGACCATGGAGCCTTGCAAAGGTCAGCTGCGGAGAGTCGGTGATGTTCGCTTCGATCGGCCGCCAAGTCATGATCTCGGGAATGCTCGCTCGGGCTTGCTGCAAGACGGCATCGACTTGCATGACTTGATCATAATCGTAGGGTATAATGCTGTGTGTGAGATCATGCACCGCGCCCAGAGCGATCGTCATCCGCCTTCGAGCGATGGTGCTGAGCATTGTGGTATATTCGATCTCTGGTCGTGTAGCAGGAAGTTCAGAAGCACTTGGATCCAGTTCCGCGTCGTTGAGATTGCGAGGTTCTTGTGTATCGTACTTGGATTCTGAGATCATCCGTGGTAGTCCCATTTGACTGGATACTAAGACGTCGGTGAGTAGCACGAAAGCCCAGACTCTACGTCTCATCTCCCCCTGGAACGGTGTGAGCCTCTTGAAATGACTGCTAGCAAGTCAGCGGATAATAGCGATCGAAAAAGGGCATGCCTACCAAGGATCACGATGGTGGCCAAGACGCATCGCTTGGTTGACGAGAAGCGCACTCAACGTCGATATGCTTCTGTCCGCATCGGAGGCTATCGTCATTTCAATGTGCCCATAGTGGATCATCGCCTCGACAACGAAAGCGCCGGACTTTGTGTATTCACCTGCAATAAGGCACTGGGCAACTTTTTCCCGATACGCTTCCACTCGCTGGGAATATCGCGTAGGTTTTGCGGTCGCGGCGTGGTTGGTCCGCTCTGCAGCTATAGTTGACACGCCGATCATTCCAAATAGTAGGCCCAGCCATATCACAGATACGGTCTCTGGTGCTTGCCAGAAGTCTTCGTACTGCAGTAGGTTAGCGACACAATCGCGTTGAAAGTGAATTTCGAGAATGATACCTTACCTGCTTTCGAAATGACGGTGCATGAACAGTCACTGTTACAATGCGGTCAAAGAACAATGCCAGGAGGAGGAGGTCGTGGTGTGCTCATACCCGCAAGGTGCTCCTGAAGTTGAAAGTAACGAGCGAGGCAACGGTCTGTCGTCCGCTTCGAAGGTAATGCAGCGAGAATCTCTTGTAGTGAGCTCGGACGCGGGCACCCATACAAGAGGAGGACATGCCCGCTGATCGGTCGAGCATTGACGGGCAGGTCCGAAATTACAGCAAGAACATGGTCCGAACCATCGTCGGCAACGTCGTGTGAGATGGCGTCGAACGATTGGTGCTCTTGCGCTTGCAATTCTGAAGCCGGGCCTTGTGCGGGATCGATGCCTTCCAGAATACTCGACCAATGACCACCGCCTACATATTGCGACTCCTCCGGACTTAGTCGGATGGATCCTTCCTCGGGTGGTTGGATTGTTATATCGTCAGTATTGCAGCCTTCATTCGTTTGTCGTACTCGACATGCACTCCAAAGGGCCGGGCTTTGAAATTCCGCGTCGACAAGTTCTCGAACTGACCGTGCCGCAAAATCATCCAGGATGCGAGAATCACCGCCAGGATGTGGATTTCCCTGCGGCCTTGAGCTCTTTTGATAGATGCAGCCTTCCTCGCGGGAAATGCAATTCGAGCAAGGGTGTTGACGATTGCATTTCAATCTGCGTATATCGAAATGCGGTCAGCCATATCTTCGAGCATTCCCATGCCATCGATGAGCCTGAAGTCGTGGGTTCAGGCGTACTTGCGACGGCGACATAAACTACACGACAGTTGAGGCTTGTCCCGACGGCGGTCTGAAACGGTATTGTGGCGTGCAGATAATCGACTGCCTCTAGACTCTTCCATAGGTGAGGCATGTGTGGTTTGTGCCATGTGTAGCTTCGTCCGGCGTTGCTTGCCGTTGATCATCCTTGCGCCAGTCGTCACAAAATAAGCATTCGTTTAGAGAGCGTTATGCAGTATGCTGCCGCTTTATCCAATGCTGATGGTATAGCCGACGTGATCAAGTCAAGTTGCAAACGGCGTCGAAGCTCTGTCATAAGGTAATGGCTGATGTTCAGCAGTAAGCTGACAGGGCAGGATCCAAAGCTTCGGAATCTGGTCAGCAGTCGCAGAGCGTCTTATCCTCGCGTGCCATATCCACGTCTTCGTCACCAGTCATTGTTGAAGGCTACACCGCAGTCGGCAACCCATCAACATATTGTCTTGTACGATATATAGGGTTGATGGACTCGTTCTGCAGTCGCATTTATCACATGCGTCCCTTGATGTCTTATCATGTCGACATCGTAGCCAGCTCAGGGAGGACCGACGTACAGATTGGTGATCCACCGCTCTGAATCTCAACCGCAATCATGTTTTTAGTACCCGAGATCAACACATTCTTCAGTGATTCGACTACCGGATCATCGAGACATATGGCACGAACAAGGAACTGTGAATAAGAACTAGACTAGGCCTGCTATCTGTGGCAACTCGACACGAAGCCGTGCAAAGTCGAGTTCCGCTTTCCAAACTGCGTCGCTCACGGTATCATGGCTCTGTCGCCCACCCATGTGCGATCCGTGTACAAACGAGAAGAAGTGACCCATACACGAAGAGTGAATCAGATGTCTCTTCCAACCTTGAATAAATACAATCAAAATCTCCCAAGTCCTTGACCTACCACTTCCTCATCGGCTACGGCCTCGAATTCAAAACGAACAAGCTGCCAGCTCTTGAACCAGCTGAGGGATCGAGCCGTAATCGATCTCCTGTCGTCGAGGAGCCTTAATCAAGCTGATGATGGCGAGGAGAGACGTGATACCAATAGAGTCGTGCATCGTGGAAGCGAGTCGATGAGGGAGGGGTATCGATGATCTAGGCGAACAAAGGAAGACACGATTCCTCTTCGCGTGCTTGTCTAAGAGTACACCACGAACTAAGTCATTCACGTCGGCGTGTATTGTTCTATGGAGATAAGAATGAAGTTTGAAAATAGCAGACGGGAAAGCATTATTTATACAAGAGATTTCTTTTGTTCTCTCACGTTGATTAAGTATGCTGTCCTCGTGAGGTAATGTCCATGATAACGAATGCAAGAGCCCACCACTCCCAGGGGGGCTGAACTGGAAAATGCTGACAAAATAACCAACCAAGAAACCTCCCTACAAGGAGGAACATGCAGAAGCAAACAGGAATTGGCAATAACTGCCGTCTCCGCCCCACCGCTGAACAAATGCAAAAGCAAAGCAGAAGCACAGAGGTAACAATGCTCCCAAACCCGTCCCTCTCAACGTACATGATCACGACAACATATGAGCAACGATAACCCACTCCTGCTATTGCCTTCAAGCAACGGACACGGAGCAACAACAGCAGCCGCTCAGATGACATACCCGCCATACTCCGAGATATCGATATCCATCGGATCAATCACACGTCGGCGCCGCGTCGAGGGTCCCGCGCTAGGCGGCTCTTCATCCTCGTCCTCCTCTTCATCATCGTCCTCTTCCTCCTCCATCTCCTCATCCTCATCCTCACCACCCCGACGGCTCTGCCTCCGTCGTCCTCCAACGTCGATATAACTATCCCTCTCTTCCTCGTCCTCTTCCTCTCCTTCATCCTCCTCAGCGCCGGAGCCTGGCGTCGGGGTCGGCGTGGCCGTCGGAGCGGGCGTATTCTCGCCGCTGGTCGCAGCGGAGCCTGAGAGCGGGGTGACAGAGGATCCGGGAAGTTGCAGGGTCGGCCCATGGGACTTGGGCTTGCGGGGACCTTTCTTGATCCCGGCGTCTTTACGCTTGTGCAGGTTCTTGCTGCCTGGTGGCCGGCCTTTGCGGGCGTTGTTGAGAGCGCTGGAAATGCTGTTGCTACTGGCGGCAACGATGTTAGTTGTGGTGGCAGGAGCGGAAGAGGCACTGCCGCTCGAGCTGCCAGCAGTGGCGGCGTTCGCCGTTGCGTTGGTCGTGGTGGCTGTAGTCGCGGCGCCAGCTTTCGGAGACGCGGTAGCGGTATCCTTACTCTCGGAACCGCTGCGCGCCGAAGAACCGACGCTCTCACCGCGTAATTCACGGATACGTTTGGGGATGTGATCCTTCCAGCGGCCGCGCGTCGGCGCCTTATACTCTTCTGCATATACGGCCAAGGCTGCAGCGTTGGTCGGCATCGCGGAGCCCGGTGAACCCATTGGGGTACCCGAGCGCGAGGGCGGCAGGCTTCCGGACGCATCAGCGACGCTCGCATCGTCATCAGCCTCGGCGGCGATCGCCTGCGCGAGACGGGACTTCTTCCGCGGGGGCTGCGTCGTAAGCCCATCGAAGCGCGAGACGGGTTTGACGACGCGCTTGCCCGTCAGTTCCTCGACCTCGTTGAAAATGTTGACCACGTGAGGATCGCTGGTGACCTCGGGCAGGTTATTTCGGCCACGGCGGCGGCGCAGCTCGCGGCCCTCGGCATCGCGGACGATGCGCTGGGCGTCGGGGTTCTGGTAGCCGACCTTGCGTGGGTCGAAATTGTAGTCGTACAGCATGGCCTCCTTCTTATCCTCAAAGACGGTCGTATCGACCGCCTGACGACCACCCCTGACCGGCTTGCGCTCCTTCTTGCCGTGCATCGGATTCTGCGCGACCAGCTTGTCGATCTCGAGGTACTCGTCCTGCAGCTGCTTGAGGGCCCACTGAGCATTCTCCGCGAGCTGCTTCAGCGAGTCGAGCGAGCGCACGGCCGGATCGAACTTAGTCAGTGCCTTGACAAACGGCTCCGGCCCGACGAGCGGCGTGTAGCGCGCGCGAAGGATCTTGGTCGCTTCATCAATCGCGTCTTCGTCGTCGTCCGAGGACCACAATTCCTTGTACAGGCTCGGCAGATCGTCGTCCGTAATGCGGTCCTCCTCCGGCGCCAGGAGCGGTGGGCGCGGCGTGGGGATTCTGGGTGGTGGAGGTGGAGGCGGCACCCGCACAATACGGACTGAGTCGCCCTCGCTGAGGTCGCTCAACCCTCGCGTGAGCTTCACCCGTCGCATACCCAGCCCGAACCTCCGAGGGGGCGCCGCGGCCGCTTGTGCCTCGCGCTGCAGCTGCGCCTCTGGACCCTCGTTCCGCCCTCGACCGATCGAGGTCCGAAGCCGCTTGCTGACGATGACCGGCCGCGTGCGACGCTCAAGGTCCTCCTTGCTCGTCCTGCACCACTTCCCGCCGCCACGATACACCCAATGCAGATTCGGCCATCGATCGGGGCCCTCTTCTCGGCGTACCAACGCCGTGAGCCCTGGCGGACGATTGCCTTCCTCATCCTCCTCATCCACCTGTCGACCCGTATCCACACGATCCTTTGCCCCGGGGCCTCGGACAGCGACTTTGTTTGAGCTGCCCGGCGGAGGCAAGCCCCTAGCCCACTTCCCCTGGCCACGATGGTGAAACGTCTCATCCGGATGCGCGAGGGTGTATGCCGAGTCGACGAGCCCTTCGACATCTGCCTCGTCGGTGTCCTGACTACTGGCGGCTTTCGGGCGCGGACCCCGCGCGTATCGGCCTTGTCCTCGATGGTGGAACTCCTCGTGTGGATGTGCGAGCACGTAGGCTTTGTCGTAGAGCACCGTGTCCTCGGCCTCGGCGACGCTGGGCCGGGACATGCGCTTGTTGCCGCGCACACTGCTTCGCAGACTCGCAGCGTCGTCGTCGTCTTTGATTTTGCTGTGCAGATCCGGTCGACTGGAGCGGCGATCGCTCGAGGCGGCCGGGGTGACGGATTTGGCTTCGAACGCGCTGCTCTTGCGCTTGTACCGGCCGTTACCACGGTGCACCCATTGGATCTCCGGGTGGAGCAGCGTGTACGCCTTATCGACGGTCTCGTTCTCGTTGGCATCAGAGGACTTGTCGGTCTCGTCCATCGGCGAACCCAGTGACACGTGGTTATTCCTCGCATCGTCCTCGGGTTCTTGAGAGTGATTTGATTTGGCAGTGATGATCTGGCCGTCACTCCCTACCGTGATGCTGCCACGCTTACCCTTTGGTCCCGGGCCGGGCTTGTAGTACCCATTGCCCTTGTGGTGGAATTGCTGGCCAGGATACTTCCAGAGTTGTCCAGTATGATACGTCATGTCCGGATCCGGGTGCGATGTACCTTCGACGTCATGCTTGATGCTTTGTGATTGCGTCGACTGTCGTCGGTTGGGCGTTCGTTTCGACTGCGGCAGGCCCGA
Source organism: Ramichloridium luteum (assembly GCA_002368545.1). Classification (NCBI taxonomy): domain Eukaryota; kingdom Fungi; phylum Ascomycota; class Dothideomycetes; order Mycosphaerellales; family Dissoconiaceae; genus Ramichloridium; species Ramichloridium luteum. Next base: position 33,775 of record MTSC01000033.1, on the reverse strand, counting down.
TCGTCCAGCGCGCTTGTAGTAGCCATTGCCGACGTGGTAGTACTGATGCGCAGGATCCGATTCAACGAATGCCTTCGAATACGTCCGGCCAGGATCCACTGAACCATCACTGGCATTACCCGCCGCGTCTTCGTTTTCGTCTTCGTCGTCATCGCGTGCGCCGTCGTCTTCGTCGCTTTCTTCTTCGTCCTCGTCTTCGTCGGCGCCGTCTTCATCATCTTCTTCATCGTCGTTCAGGTTCTCCTCATCGTAGCCACTAAATGACATGCTTGGGGCATCGACGAGACGTGAGCTCCGTCGCTGTTCGAGGTTGTTAATTGCCTTCGCATTTCGCGTCGCGCGTGCCCGTGATTCACGACTATCGCCACCAGCAGCACCGGCCTGCGACGACGATGCGGGAAACGATTGGTCGACGGCATCGATCCATTGGCGCACGAGATCGCGATGCTCTCGTGAATTGATGCGCTCGGCGGCGTCAGGCCATTCCAGCCGCGGCGTGTATTGCAGCAGTTCGACGATCAGCTTGAACTGATGTTTAAACGATGGGCTCCACTTGTCGCGCGCGTTGGCATTGTTCTTCCGTCGGTAATCGTCGAAGATTTGCCAGAGCATGTGCATCTGCTTGTCCAATTCGTCATCGCCTGTTGGGGCGAGTCCGCTACTTCGGTCAACGGCGGCTTGTCTGCCGAGAAAGTCAGCTTCGAAGCCCAGGGCGGATTCGATCGACCGAAACCGCGAACATGGACAAATTGTTGTCAAACATACCTAATTGGTTGAGGGGACGCCGTTCGTTGCTCCGTCTTGACTTCTGAGCTTGGTAAGTAGCGACCTTGACCACGGTGAATCCAGGTGATTTCAGGATGCTTGAGCGTGTACTCCTTAGAATAAGTACCGCGATGGTTTGGGCCCTCGCGTAAGGCGTCATCGTCGCCGCGTTGTTCGACCTTCATCGATGGTGAGGCGAACCCCGTTGCCCGCGGCGCCGCACCTGATCGGGCGCGCGAGTCGACGATATTGCGCCACACCTCGCGCAATGCGCCGGGTGGGAAGCGAAGGGTCAACAGTGCAGCCGGCTCAAAGCCCAGCCGCGAGCGCGACAACGATGCCGTGATGCGACCGGCATTGTGATTCGCGACATTGCCGACGGGATGCGGTTGCGTGTGTGCGGCCGTCGACGGCGTCGAGGAAATCGGCGGCGGCGCGACGGCGACGTTGATGACCTCCTCACCAGACGAGGACGACGCGGAATCCTCGTCGTGATCCCACGACGTTAATGGTCGCGCCGCGCTGATGCGAAACGCCCGGACTCGCGGCGTGCGCGAATGTGGACTGTCCATCGACGCACACACAGACGGTCATCCGACCGCTGTTGGAATTGTTGTGATGAACGACACAACGCTGGTCCTCGCAGGAAAAAGCGATTATATGGAGAGGCAGGAGTAGGTAAAGTCCTAAGGTTTGGGATTTTCGGGAGAGCCGGATCCAGCCAATCAGCGGGCGACGTTGCCGGATAGTGCTCACGATGCACTGATCCTTTGCGGCTGCGGCGCGGTGACGACGACCCTGCCGGCCCGCGAGAACGACACCTGGCCGATCCGATAATCGATGGGCGGGCGAGCTGTAATCACGGTGGATATCCTGATGGTGGATTTGATTGATAAAGAATGATCGACTATCGATCGCACAATGAACGAGTGGACGAAAGGATGGATGGTGGCGCACGTCTGGCTGAGCTCTACTTCACACGGTCCACACCCGTTTCCATTAACCCCAACGTATTGCCCCCGAGCCAAGTCGAGGTCGTTCAGAAATATTGAAAACAATCGCTCTCTACGATCACATATAAGACGCAGTATATCGTGCATCCTGATGAATATCGTCCGCAATGCGACGTGTGTCGACTTGTCAGTACGTACTGCTGATGTGGTCATCCAAGTGCGTTGACGTGCCACGCAACGCCTCGGCTTCTCCTCCTTAACACCCTCCGATTCTCCAATGGCTTGTTCAATAATAACCGCTCGTATTCGCGTGCTACCCATTAGATCGTATGCAAAGCTCACCCGCGTCGATGCCACATTGAAGGGTAAATAATACCAGCCATCCATTACGACACAGACGTCATGTATTAAATAGCATTGATTGGCAACGGACGATCCGGTGTACTCGTTACAAACCAATTCAGGAAACCTTGATGAATGCCGCCGGCTTATATAGAGCTAGTAGTAGGCAATTACCATGCTATTCAAACGCATCGTTGCTCCGAGAGCTTGAGAGGCGACAATTTAAGGTCGAAAATTGGTGCGTACTAATCATTGCTCCCGACGACATACCGATTCAATGAAATGATCAGGGAAGCTCCTGGTTTTGGATCTCATCATGGCATTATATTCCTATAGACACATCGGCGAACGAGACATTCATGACCCTCCGTACACAAAGACGGCGAAAAGCAACATGGCCTTCGCCGACCCAACATTACCACGATCGATCGAATCGTCCGTGGTATATTCCACTTATAGCAATGGACCAACAACCAGTTCGCCTCAAGCGGCTTCGCTCGCCGCTTCCTTCTCGCCGGAACCACTCGTCCTCTCACCAACACCCATGCGCTTTGCAACATACTGCTGCGCCACGATACCGACCGCCAACGACAACGTCTCCTCCATCCACTCCGCGATCCAGTCACGCGGGTCAACGCCGCCCGCATGAATGATATCCGTGATCGACTCGGGCAAGCCACCCTCGCCATCCAACCACGCGGCCCAGCGCGCCGGGAACGGCTGCGACAGCGAGCGGAACGCGAGGCTATGGATGGGGTCGTGCAGGTATACCGCGAACACGATGAGTTCGGCATCATCCTCCTTATCGGCGTCCTTCTCCTTCTTTTCGCCTGCGGCCTCAGCCGAAGATGCGAACAGGTCTGCCTCGGGGGTATATCTCACCGGCTGGATCGCGAGGAAGATGTCGCTGCTGCGCACCGGGTTCGACTCGCTGAGGCTCTCGGTGGCCCGCTTCGCCGCCGCCTCGACGCCGCCGCTGGCGTCGAAGAATTCCTTCGCGTAGGCCTCGGCGCTGACGCGCGCGAGCCGGGTTCCTTCACGCAGGCCGGCGACGGCGCCGAGGGAGCGAGATCCACTGGCCTCATCGCGCCACCAGGGTCCGTCGGTCCAGGAGGCCGGTGCGGAGCCGCCGAGGATGCGGCCACGATAGCCAGCAGCCTCGTCGGAGCTCGTGCGCGCGCGAGATTCGGTCCCGCGTTGCAGTACAATCAGGTCGCCGCCTTCGACTTGCGCCATGATGCGGGCGAAGGGTGCGTAGATGATGGGATCGAGGGAAGGGTAGTTCTGGATGTCGTGGGTCGTGTGGATTTGAAGGCGCTCGTGGGAGGAGATGGGTGGGGCGATGTGCGAAATGAGGGAGGTAAAGGTCGGGAGGGCGCGAGAGCGCAGGTCAGTGCCTGTAGGAAAACATTGTCAGTATTGCTGCCATCACGAATTGTGGTGTCGGTCTGCCCTCTTTCTCAAACTCTTTCCACTGCCAACATCCCGTGCCTCCTCACATCACACTCGGAAACAAAACCCGAAAAGGAATATCAAGCAAACTCACCAAACTCCTGCAACCCCCTCATGTTCCCCCTCATCTGCTCCGCCCACCGCTGCGCCTCCTCGTTGCCGGAGATCTGACTCGCCAGTGTCTCCGCCTGCTTGACCGCCGCCGTCGCCGCGCTGAAGATCGAGCTGCCCCACGACCACGCTGCCCCGGTTGCTGCTGCTGCTGCACCACTGCTACTCGCCTTCTCCTTCTCCTCCCCAGCAGCGGCGCTGACGCCCTGATGGAAACTCCGACTGCCGCCCTCACCGCTGATACGCACCTGCGCCTCACTGCTGACCCGCTCGGACGGGATCTTCGAGCTCGAGTTCACGCGCGGGGTTGTGGGGCGGGACGACGCCGCGGTGGCGGGTTTTGCGGCGAGTTGCTTCTCGAGGTCCGCGAGAGCGTCTTCCTCGTCGGCGGCTGCGGCCGGTTTCGGTGCTGCGGCCGGCTTTTTGACTGTGCCCGTCTTCGAGGCGGCCGACTTGCTGGTAGTGGTCGGGGCAGGCGAGGTCTCCTCGGCGCCGAGCTGGTCGAGCTCGGCGAGGAGGTCTTCATCGGCCTTGCGGGCCATACCGATTGAGGGTTTGCGGCGGGTAATTGTGGCGGTGTTGGGTCGGTGAATCTACTGTAATCGGGGCACTCTGAGAGGGGTCCGGGAACCTGGTCGGTGTGGTGTTGTTGGGGCTGCTATGGTGATGCCTCCGTTTCGCTTCCTGCGGCAGACAAATGATAGAGTCGCGTAAGAGAGTTTTTATGTTACGAATATTTGCCGACACTTGCGCCCGTGAGGGTTTGTGGAGCCAGATCAAGTGCGGTGGTTCAAGGTGAGGTCGATGGGAGCTCATCAGCGACTGGCTGCAGGGCCTCGACCACTGGTGACTTCAGCTGTGCCATTCCGGGGCAGAACATAATAACCCTTAGGGTTATCTGCGGCAGGTCGGGATTTTTGGAGCCGCATATTTCATATCGATTCCGACAACTCCTCATTGCATTCATCGTTATTGTCAGATCATATTACTTGCCATTTTGTACAGAGAAGGCTCGAATACAAGAACAATCTAGAGATGACAACGAGCCACCCATGCTGATTCCTTGGCTATATTCAGGGATGGTCTAGCCGCCATCAAAGCATCGATACAAATTCCTGCTTCTCCTTGAACTCCTTGGGATGATGAGGGCACCTCAACTCGCGGCATCGAGGATCACTGCGCAAAGGGTTTTCGCCACAGTCAATGACAAGATATCCTTCCTGCCAATCTTCTTCACCCTCGAGACACCGAAAGATCTTGTCCATCCAATACATGTCACCCTCGACAGTATCCACCAGTCTCCCTGGCAAGTAAGGTTCACACGAACCTGTCCCCAACCTTCTCATCCACACATTCATATGCTCGTCAATCAGAATATCGCCAGGACATAGGAATCCCATGATGATTCCATGGTCGTGAAGTTCTTTGACGATGTTCTTGATCTGTCTCTTCCATCGAGCATGCAGATGCTTGCTTTCCCTTGCCTTCTCGTCCTGCAGGGTCAATTCGCCCTCGATCCATTCACTCAGAACCCCCATGGTGAGCCATCCGTCATCGGACACCACGATCCCGTTGATGCGTGGAATCCTGAGATGGCGCAGATTCGCTTGTGCCATACGGTTATACTTGTCCAGCATCCAGCGGTCGATCTCCACCTCCGCATTTGACCAACTATGCTTGGTCCCATCTTCTGTGAACGCAAACAAGCCGAGCACCTTGAAGATGTCACAGAGCGCGAATTTGTGATTTTCAGGTATCGTCACGGCTGTGGCTTTCACGCGAGGCAGATCTGGAAATTCCCAGGGGTGGATAGGCTCAATGAGCGGCTCGAGACATGCAGCTCGCGGTTGTCCATCCATCCGATTTGCGACGAGCTTCTGGTCAGCAACGGTGACTTTCAGTCGATGCGTTGTCCGATAATGAAGATCGTGAAGTGTGAAGACCTGGCCCCGCCGAGGTTCCGGCGCCAATTCGTCGAATAACGCAAAGCATGGTTGGGTCAACAAGGTACACAGCTCTTCGTAGGCACTCCAGTCACCTTCACCTTTTAGATCCGACTTGACGACCAGCCGACGGTACTCCTCTGCGAAAGGGGATCCTCGAAGGTCTTTGGCATCGACCTCGATAAAGAAGCTGTCCACGCCGCACATGACGGCGAATGTGCCGCCGTCGAGCTCATAATCGGCGTCGTAGATAGCGTGACGTCGCGGACCATCATCTTCCAAGGCTCTCATTTCGTTGTCTGTGTTGCAATCGCAACGTTGCAGGACTGTTGATGCTACCGAGCGAGCCAGAACTGATCAATGTGCTATCATAAGAGCGAAGCACAAGTCGCGTCGACGAATAAATGACATTGAAATGCGCTCGATAGTCGCCAACGTGACGCGAGAGTGATCGATTGGTCCAGCGTAACGCACCTGTAGGCAGACGTGCCGTTCCAGGCAGCAAGTGGCACGGAGGCTCAAACATTGGAACCCTTAGGGTTACAATAATTCAATATTCCATGTCGTAGATATCCTATAAAATCACAACTTGAATTGGCTGTAAATCACGAGGTGAAGCACGGCGTAAATGGATATCGTACATGGGGGAGTCGACGATTATCCAAATGCATATACTACGCCGTCCATCGTCCCCCTTCCGACCAAAAGGTAGCGCTTCAAGCTATCGACCCTGCTGTGCCTCTTCGCACTTACACAGTCGCGCATCTATGTGAAGGTTTCGCCCATACCATCATGCAGATCTTCCACATTGACATGCTCGTTAAGCAATACCGCAGCTGTGCGTAGCTTGAGATCAGATGCTACGACGCGCACGCGGCGTTTGCACTGACTCGACCGGCAAGAATATCTTCACTCCTTTAGAAGAGAACCTAGCAGTCTTTACAGCCTTATTCCATCGTCTTGGGATCAGTGATGCTCTAGAATCCTACGATGTGTACAGCCTCAACGATTTTGACCTGCTCGCTCACGTCCTCCAACCGTATCAGCCCTGAACGTTTTTGCACCGCACATAGTATATCACCGCGTGCGAGCCGAAGAATCAGCAGCGAGGCTGCGACAGAAGATTTATCTGGTAGTCGACAGAAGCCCATTACCCGATGTCAAGCAGACGATCGGCCATGTTTGTGGTCTTATCGCCCCATCGCATAGCGTCGCGGCTGGGAAAGTGTTTACAAGCGTCCAAAGATAGGCTGGGGTTGAGCTTGATCGCCCTTGCTGAATGGAGAGAGAAGAAGACGGAAGATCGTGGCCATTCGCTTGTAATATGAATGCTGGTCGGAGAAGCATGAGCAAGCCGAGTCGCCAAATGAAGTGTACGCTCGCCGGTGGCTATTGCATCGAATCTGCCACGGCAAAAATCGCAAGGCATGAGAAGACGAAGAGGACAACAAAAGCGAAGATGATGAGTGTCCAAAGTGTGACGAGCTCGAGGCCGAAGAAAATTGAATCGATCAGGTACATCGGGATCTTCTCATGGACATCAGACGGGGACATGCTCGTGATCTCTGGTTAGACATGGTCAGGCTACGGACAGGGTAACTCGAAGTATCCAACGTGAGTCGATACATACCGATACTTGGTCTACCAACAATCACCGCGTAACCAGGATCGATGGGGTGACGATGTAGAAAGTGCTGTCGTCTGAAAATTTGCTGATTGAAACGAGAGCTGACATATCATACCAAGTATCAGAGTGGTGTCAACATTTGAGACATTCACGAGTTGGTGGAAACACGTAGACGCATGGGACATATCCGCATTATGGTTCTCCTTGAAAGGGGCACCCGGTCATGAGCACGAGGTGCCGGAATCGATTCCTCGTAACGACAGGTACGTCAACTCCGAAGATCGCCATCAGGCATGACTTTACTGCGAAATCCCGAGCCTCTCGTTGACAAGTACCCTATGTGAGCTAGCACGCTGCGCGCGACCATCGGGCCATGCCACTAGGATCGTTAGCGGCGTCAGCGATGTCGAACTCCGATGGAAGTAAGCCTCCGGTTCCACATGGCCATACGAGCTTTCTCGATTCCACGCTTCGTTCATGAGTCATCATGGCGAGGTTTTCGCCGAGGCTTACCGTTCAGCCTTCATAGGAGCGGTACATGCGTGCTCATTTGCCAAGAGACGTCAATTTGCTTGGTGGGCTTGTTTCAAGTCGATCCCGGCCTCAGGAGAAGACCTTGAAACTATCTGGCGACGGCTTTGGCGATCCCACGAGGAGACTTCCTGTCCGATAGCAATGGCGTATCAGATGGATACTCTGCAAACAGGACAATTGCGATGGTGAATTCTATGACGACAGAATGTGACGAGGTATGAGCAATGATCGATCGGATACAACCATGCAATGTTAGAAAAAGATCGAAATGCATGCCAATGCGATGACCCATTCCAGATGTCGTCACGCAATGAGCCCAGGTCGACATTTACACGGACTCAGTCTCAGCCCTTCCGAGATGACGATCAGGATCTTGATACAGAATGCAGTCATTTCGACTCGGATCTCCCCACACGCTTTCCTTATCAAAATCAAGGGTAAAAGTAACCAAAAAAGATTTGAAACAATTAAGTATAATATATACGTGCGTTATACGATGTTTTCTCGGGGGAGGAACTCTGTCCCGATTCCTCTCCCCGCCCAGTCGACCCACTATCCACGGGGGAAAAAAAGCGACACCAACGTCGAGCCGTCAAACCAAAGGGGAGGGAGGGCGGAGAGGAAAGGGTTATGTGCAAATCGGCCCACCCTCTCCGTCTCACCTCCCGAATCGTGCCCGACACAGTGGAACACCGATCAAATAGCGAGCGAAAGACAGAGAAATATGCAGAATACCAGCTCCCACATCATCCATCATCATCACCGGCCCCGCCGGTAGAGGGGGGCGGGGGAGTTAGATGCGTTTCGAGAAACAGAAAGAAGAAAAAGCTCAGCAAGCGATCTAGTGATTGGGTTGTTGGGAAATGCGAAGTCGAGGATTATCCGCCGAGCCGCCGAGGTGGCAGGCGATTGTAGAAATGCGAGCGAATGATGCCGAATGTTGAGCAGCAAAAGATATGGTTTGGCGAATGAAGCGAAATTCGAAAAGTTGCAGCGAGCCAGAAAAGAATGCCGCGGTAAAGATTTTGGTGTGTACCCATGGTGAGAGCATGCCGTCATGAGAGAGAATGAAGAAACGAATCCAGAGAGAACACCGGCCCGATAGTCGGGAGCATATCGAGGAAGAAGTCGAGCTCGACTTCGCGCACACACTCGCTTGGAACGCGGCAGAGAGAAAATCCAAAGCAGGGAAATGGCTGGAGAATTTAAACTTGGAGACCGTTCAATCCAACGGCGCGTTCTCGTGCTTGATCGGATGGAACAGCGTACTCCGCAGACACATGCGGCCAGTACCGCTCTCCTCCTGCGCGCGGCCGCCCTCGCCGTTCTCCCACTGTCCGAGCCAGCGGCGCCACAGCGCCGACGAGAAGCCGGAGTTGTAGTAGAAGCTGGAACCCAGCAAATTGTGCTCGCCGAAGCCGAACGGCGAATCCTCGGGGGTCTGGGGCTTGTTGAAGACCTGGTCCATGTGGTCGAGGTCCCAGTCGCGGTCGAAGTAGACCGGGTGGGGCACGTACGCGGCCTTGTAGCCGTGGTGCAGCGCCATGGTCGGCGGCCACATCTCCGGGAACATGCTGTGCTTGAGGCGGAACGTCTCCTCATGCATCGTTGCCAGGAGGCCGCGTGACAGGCGGGCGACGGTGATGATGGCGACGCGCCGCGGCGGCACCGCGCGCGACGTGTTCCAGCCCGTGACGTCCTCGCGGAAGACCCAGTTGGTCGTCGCCGGGTCGAAGATCGGGTTGAAGACGAGCAGATCCGCATCCTCGCCGACGCCCCAGCTGTAGTTGTCGCTCTCGTACGAGTGCGGCGGCGTGTTGGCGGCCGGCGGGGTTAGGACGTCCTCGGCGTCGCGGTCCCAGTCCTGGACAGGACCCCAGACGTGGTTTCCCGATTCTTGCGTCTCGAAGGCAACTTGCTCGGTGAAGTTCTCCCAGGTGCCGTGGACTTGCGGCATGTAAAACCGGCTGCTGCGCTCCCAGAGACCCTTGCGCGGTTGCTTGCGACCCCACTCGCCGATGGCGTTGTTGAACTCCCAGTAGTGACCGGTAAACCGGAGATCCATCTCCCAGTTCCAGAAGAAGTCGTATTCCTGGTGCTGCTGGCTGAACCATTGCAGCGCAAAGTGCGCACTGCGGTAGACGCCGTGGATGCCACTGCCGGCCTCGTTGACAAAGTTGTTCTCGAAAGGATCCGGGTAGTACATGACCATTTGCTGCTCAGACCACAGGGTGCTGATGTTCCAGAACTCCCGCGGCACGTTGTCCTCGAGGGTCTTGCGGTAGACGCCGACGTCGGCCCAGATCGGGATGCTGTTGTCCTTGACGTGCACCAGGAAGTGCACATCGTACTCGCCGCCGGACTTCAAGCTGAGCTCGTTGATCATGGCACGAAGCGAGAGCATCTGGTGGTCGTCGTACTTGTAGCCCGTCCACGTGCGCAGGATGTAAGCATGTCGCTTGACGGGTTTCAGGCCGCTCGTGGAGTTCGTCTCAAAGCGAGCCTTATTCTTCTCGAAGCACCGCTTCTGCGCCATGCCCCAGTCAACGTTGTCATAGTTGACGTAGCCCGACTTCGCGAGCACCGCCTCACTGCCGGTCTTCTCCGTCGACTCGCCAATTCCCAGACCACCCTGGCTGACATTATATCCGTAACCATACGGACCCAGACGTCCGAAGCGATCGAAGCAGACATCCTCGTTGAGTCCCAGCGCCTTGTGTGATCCGTAGAATGGGTCGGTCATGTGTTGCGGGACACCCGGGTATGCGTAGATCTCGGGGGCGGCGATCGTCTCGGCCTCGTCGAGGTAACACGTGTAAACGGGGTGGTGTTGCGCGAGGTACTCTGACGAGCTGTAGTCCGGGTAGGGGTTGTAGGTCACGGGGTCCATCGGCGGCGTCTTCTTCTTCTCGTAGTTGCCCGTCTGCGCCAGCATCTGCGGCGGCTCTTCCGTCGCCCATCGGTTATCAGAGGTGTGGTCTGCCACAGACACAAGCGTTCGGATGCCGTTGTAGAAGCCGTTCAGACGGTGGAAGGATTGCCAGTGGAAAGGGGCCGGGGGGATCTCGGCAGAGGAGTCTCCCGAGGGACCATGTTGGCGGTAGTGTCGGACACCTCCGCTGACCAGCAGCGCGAGGAGGATCAAGCCGGTGACGGCGAAGGTGATGGCCTTGGAAGGCGACAGGCGCGGCAGGCCGCACCGTCTTCGGTTCTCGAAGGGGTTGCTGTTACTGGGCGAAGGCGAGGTGACGCTGGCGCCGCCCTTTTCCGACCACCGCTGCGCCATGGTCCGCAGGCTCATGGGCGAGACGCTGCGGCTCTCGCTCGACGGGAGCATCTGATATGAGATGTTGCTGTGCAGCAGGCGCAACGGGTTCAGGTCCTTTAGCCGCGGTAGACGGCCGTTCATGTTGTCTGGCGTCCGTGGCAGGCGGAGGTAGTGGTCTTCTGAGGATGAGCGGCTGCTCTCTGACTGCCAATCCTTGGAGTCCTCCATATCGGCGGTGGAGATGTCTCGTGTGGCCACGCGGCCCTGCCGCAACGACGAAGTGACGTGTGAGGATAGAAGTTGTGCTGCGGGTGCCAGTCGCTGTGCGGGGCCCGATGCGGTGGAAGCTCTGGCAGCTGTGGTGTGACACAGCAGAGTCGTGACGCTGTGAAGGGCGGGGATCCGGAAGGTTTTCGGAAGGCGGAGTTCGGATCGTGCAGACTTGAGGAGAGGGCGTTATATGTCGACGCGTGTGACGGATGACTGTTGTGCCGGTGGTGTTCTCAATGATGGTTCGGGATCGGTTAGATGGCACGCGAGGCGTTCGAGTCTCGCCACGGCCGTTGGGAGGCTGAAGGGAGGATTAGTTGGTATGATCGAAAGCTGTCGATGGGTGTATCGTCCGGCTTGCGAGGAAACGAATGGCAGGCGCTCCGGGATTGGATGCCGGAAACACGAATGCAGGCAGGCTGCAGGAGCGAAGAAGAAGAAGCGATCGTGGTCAGGCGTGCGGGTATGCGCGCGCGGATGTTGAAGAAAAGATAAGGAAGTGCGGCAGGTCACCGGAAAAAGCAGTGTATCGAGGAAGGATTAGGCAAGTGGTTCCAACTTGGGAAGGAGTGAAAGCCTGGGAAGGAGCGATGCTGAAGAACAGGTACCCGGCAAACGGCGCAACAAAGCGACGCAGTGTGTAGCCCACGGGCGAGAAAGAGCGTGTGAAGCGTGGCCGTGTCGTAGAATGACCCAGCTGCGTCGGCGGTGGGACTGGTGTCCAGCAGTGATGGTGGGAGGTCCCTGGTGGCGTGCTGGGCAAATAGTGGCCGGGAAAAAGGGTGAAGCACGTTGTTGCTATCTTCGGCGTGGTGCCCGGCACCGTGGCCCATCAACGGGGGGGGGGCATGCACTTCTTGCCTGCCATGGTCCTTTGTACTGTACCACTCTATCGTCGTCTTAGAATCACTTCTAAGTTAGTGCGACTGTCCGCGACATTGGCATCCTTCCATAGGCCCTGCGGCTACGTGCTAACTCGAGCTGATCACATTGCAAGGCTGCCGCCGTCGGACCCATCGCCCTCCTATAGCAGACGCCTGCGTACAGGGCATCTGCATGGATGGGGAGCTGGTGAAACGTGATCGGCTCAGGATCGGAGATGCTGCAACGCGTCCGCCCAGCCCGAGCCGTTCGCCCTCGATGCCGCAACCGGTCATCGCTGTGCACATCCCCCAGCCGGTTAACTACAGGGAAAGCAGCGACGCGTCACGCAGCGGTTCTGCAAAGCGTGGATGTACATAGCTGTGTAGGTAGCTTCTGGCAAAATTTGGAGTGGCGTTTAAGGTCCCGGACGGGAAGGGGATCGGTTCTGCAGCGGGCCCTGCACCTACCCGGAGCTTGTTTTGCTGCAGCAGGGCGGGCTAGGCCGTTTGGGCAAGGACAGCCGCAAAGGCTCGCCAATCCCGCCGCGGCCAGGAAGCCTCCTTATCTGCCACCGTTGGGAAGTCTCCGAAATTTGGCGCGGACGAGAGGTGAAGAAGGCCAATTAAGGTCGCCGACAGACCGCGCTTGTCGCACGCGAAAGGAGATGGCACATCGCCCTCAGCAACAAAGCGCAAAAATTCCTCTGCCCGGTCAGGTGATCCGCTCCTCGGGGCAGTGTGGTGTAGCCAACGGGGGAGAGGTGTAGGTTCTCTCCACGACCATTCGCGCATCGATTACGCGTGGCAACCCCAGCTGTTCTCCAGCGTACCACTGGACCTCCTCCACCATGCCAGACCAGCAGCAGAAATGTCGTGGTCATCACTTTTCGGGAAATCCGAGACTCTTAGTGCCGCGCGGAGCGAAGCATATCGACTGGGGAGGAGCGTGGTGCATCACTGCATGCATGCCTGGACCCATGGAGTGACCTCCAGGATGTTTCGCATGCTAGCAGGTGAGGGATGGGAAGGTAGTGCCAAAAGGCCTAGCAAATGGTCTAGTAAAGTGCCTAGTAGCCCCAACAAACCCGCAGTTGGATAGCTTCGTCCATGACCTCGATCCCTCCATCCCACGCCAGCAGCGGCCTGGTCCGCGCAACGTCGAGGGAAACGAGCACATACAGCCAAGACGACATCCTATAGCAGAGCCAATAATGATAGGTTACTGCTCGTGCCCCTCTCATGGTGCACAGATATTTCCTGGAGACACCTCGTCCAGTGGAACAGATGCTCTCGGACGTGGTCCAGGAGAATATCGCAGTTTCCGTGCTGCAAATGCCGAGGGGCCTGCTTATCGCTCAGCGGGCGCATTATCGGCGTTCGCAGATAGAGAAGCATGACGCCGCAACGCCATCCTGAGCGCGCAGCAGCCACAGGCCCGGCGAGTATGTAGTTACTTAGGACAACCTGCACCCAGCTTTCTCTTCGCTTGGCGCTCGAGAACGTGCAACCAACATCTCGCAACCATCATGATGCATCCGCGAGCCTCGTAGCAGTCTCTCCGCCGTGCTCGACACGAAAGTCCTACCCACCATACCCATCTCAATGGAAGGGGAGCAAAAGCAAAGCACAGCATTTCACTCAAAAGCCGATCCATCCACAACGTGCGCGCACCCACGCAACCCTCGCACGCCGCGGGAGGGTGGCAGGTGAATTCAGCAGGGACCAGGGGAAGGGATCGAGACCATCCCTAGTGCCACACAGGTCGTGCGCAGAGCAGCAAATTGATGGCGATTTTCACGTGTCGCCCGCTTGATTGGTCGAGGTGCAACGGCGGGCGAGCTGAGTGGCCAGGTCCCCACGGAGAGCCACACGGGGAGAGCAGACTGCTCACGTGATCCGTCGCTTCGCCCGGGGCGCTGGGGATTTGCATGATCGGCGCCGACGTGACGACGCGTCCTCTCCCTCTCTCTGTGTGTGTGTGTGCAACCCCTGGGGTTGTCGAAGGGCGATGATCGGAGGTGGACCAGCGATCTTTGCTGGATCGATGGTGGGACGGTTGGACGATCAGGAGGTCGGTCGGCTTTCCTCTGTCTATTCGCCTGTTACAGCATTCGAACGAAACATTTGGCCTCTTCCTGCTTTTACCCGCGGGGGTTGGAAAGTCGTCGGACGAAGGAAGGACCGATTGTCGGCAGGATTGCCGTTCCGCGGCGTTTGCGCCTCTCTTTCTTTCTCGCTCCCGCGCATCCTGCCTGACTTATATTATTACTGTAGAGCCGCCGCGCGAAGGAATCTGCCATGGAGAGCAGGGAATGTTAAGCGAGGTCGCCCTCCATACCGGTCGTCAATGACGTGACGCGATGCCGGCAGGACTCTCGCGGGCAACATGGAGAGAACGGCATTGCCACCCCCCCGGGCAGCGTCATAGTATGCGTCCCGGCAACGGACGGCAATTGGTGACACGATGATGACTACAATACCTCGATCCATCGCAGGCAGATGCTGTAGACACGGCGTCCCGCTCTCCCGAACAATGGTTCAGGAACCAAAATAAACATCCATCCCAAATCCCTACCAGGAACGAGCCAAGACAAAGAGACTGCCCAGAAAGTCTGCGATGCTTCGTGGTCTCCAATCGTGTCCGCCCCGTCGGAAATCGTGCAACGCGTGCCACTGCCTGCCAAGCGCTGATCTCCGCGGGCAGGGAATCATCGAGGCGCGGAGAAGATCGCAATCAGAATGTCGTTTCCACCCGGCTGCCGACGCGTACAGGCGTCGATCTTTCTGTCGCTCCTTTTCCGTTCGGTGCATGCGCTTTGCCCGCCGCCGCCCGGGGACATGATCTCCTACCGTGGACGAGTAGCTGTGCTGCGAGATGTTGCCGTGACGATTTCTGGTTTCTGTTCCTGAAGGGAAAGCGTAGGGTATGGGAGGGGAACGGGTCAAGAATGTTCCCCGACGCGCCAACGACATGGAGATATGATGTCCCGTTCGTGCGGAAAGTTGTGCTGTTTAAAATATTACAGTCCATGAGATGCCTTGCTGCTGCGAGTGTACCATCGTGAAGATCAATGCATCCGAGAGGTATCCTCGATTTCATCGATCCATTTCATGCCATCGTTCCACGCAAGTACACACCACAACACTGAAATCATCTCGATCGAGAGTTCTATTCTTCATCGATGGTGTTGCAAAAGTAGTCATAACCCTTCATTTCATTCCATTCATGACACTCACTCTCCTCGTCTCG
>MTSC01000033.1:0-18231 GCA_002368545.1 Ramichloridium luteum | reverse complement strand
CTTTCCGCGCCCCATCACGGCGACCCAAACACATCCCGCCCCGCCATCGCCATCCGCCGACTAACTTTATCCAACGAGCTGCGCGGCGGCCGCGGCCTGACCGCCGCCGGCACCGCCTGCGGAGGCCCCTGTGCCTGAGCCCGAGCCTGAGCCTGCGCCATCCCCGTCCCGCCGCGCCCGCAAGCCCCACAATACGCCGTGCCCGGCGCCGTGCCCGAAGCAGCACTCGCCACGCTCCCCGCGTGCCGATGTCCCGATGGATCTTCTCCCTCGCCGGAGGATGAGGGAGGCAAGAGACTCCCCGGTCCGTACCGGAAAGCGGCGCCGACCGCGACGGCGAGCGTGATGGAGAATCGGAGCCAGAGCCAGGGACTGTGGGTATTTCCCTGGGGCGACGGTGGTGCGTGGTGGAGGGAATGGTGGGTATGGCAGCAGGGGGGGTGGTGATGATTTGCGCATGTCCGCATGGCCGCGAGATCGGCGGGCGTCGTGGCGCCCTGCTTCGGATGGTGGTGCGGCGTGGTCGGGAGATTGTTCCGGGGCCCCGCGAGCACGCCGAGGCCCGCACCCGGCGAGCCGCGCTTCTTGACCTTGCTCGCGCGCCGCCTTCTCGTGCCCGTGGTCGTGCGACGGGCCGGCGGCGGCGGCGTCAGGTAGAATTGGCCGTGCGAGAGGGCCGGATCGGCGGCGGGAGGCACGGTCGGCGGCGAGGGCGCGTCGCAGTCATCTTCATGATCATCGTCGCCGTCGTCGTCGGAATCATACGCCGCTTCATCCTCCACGATGCGCCCGCCCGGCCGAGCGGGCGTGCTGCCGAGGAGCACGCCGCGGGATGCAGGTGATGGGCGCGGTGAGAATCCCGCTGCGGTAGTTGCAGCCGTCGTGCCCCCACAGCAGCCCTCCACCGGACAATGGCCCGCCGCCGGCGGGGCGCCGAGCAAGGAATTCCGCCTCGCCATCGGCCCCCACACCAGCCCGACGAGCCACCACTGGATATGCATCATCGGGCTCGTCCCGACGCCGCCGACGCCGGTGCCGGGCGCGTGGAGGCGCATGCTGTGGTGCGCCGCGTGAATCACATGCCGCGCGAGCGCGAGGTGCGGATATCGGAGCTCGTTGAAGAGGGAATACAGCCGGGCGCGGGCGGAGGAGAGCGAGGAGGTGTCCGTCGTGGCGATCCCGCCGAGCGAAGACGGCGGAGCTGCGGCGGAGCGGGGTGGGGAGGGGGAACGGACGAGGGAGACGGCGGTGGGCGAAGCGGTCGATACCCGTCGTGAACTCGAGGGCCCGCGGTTGCTCGTCGATTGTATCCGAAGTGACGATGAGGCCGAGGCACCACCGGCCGGCGTCGGCGCCGACGAGGAACTTCCCTCCGGCGTCCGCGCCGCCGCGAGTTCCTCGAGGAGATTCCGGCCCTTGATGACATTCGCGCCGGCGGCGGAGCCGAGCGAGGAGAAATCCCGCGTCGTGGCGTCCGACTGCGCCGACGGCGGGGACGATGCCAATTCATAGGTCCTCCCCTCCGCTGCCATCGGAGCATCGGGAATCGGTTCGTCGTCATCGTCATCAACAGCATCATCCTCCGCGTCCGGGTACTCCCGCGCCTCGAGGAACGCCGATGCGATCGACAACGGCCGCGACTCGCTGCCGCTGCCGTGAAGCTCCTCGGCCGCCGCGCTCGTCTGCGCGCGGCGGCGCCCGAAACTCGGACTGCCCGGGCTCACCAGCCCATCGCGCGCCAGCGGGTGCTCGAACGAGAACACGGAGCCCATCTCCCCGCGCTCGAGCGCCGGCGCCGAGGCCGGCATCATCTGCGGAGGATGGTTCGTCGCGGGCAAGATCAGCGGTTTGGGCGCCGCGGTGCCGCCGCCGAAGCGGCGCATGCGGCGCATGCCGGTGCGGCTGGGGCGGGGCGCGTGCGAGTGCCACCAGTTGCTGTTGTTGTCTGCGGTCGAGGCGGCGGCGCCGGAGTGGGCGCTGAGGGAGAGCACGGATTCGGCGTCCGAGGAGCAGGGATCTTCCGGGGAGAGCGTCACCTGGCTGAGGGACATGCGTTTGGGGAATTTGGGCAGGTGAGTGGCGTGGGCCGGTGGGGATGACGGCGGGTTCTGTGAGTGCTGCTGCCGATCGAGGAAGGTGTAGCTCGAGGGTAAGATGGGCAGCATTGATTTCGGCCGCACTTTCCCCAGCGGTGGTCTCCGCAGGGGCGTGTTATCCGCATGTAGGTCGATCTTCACCGGCGACGCCGCCAACAGCTCCGAGAGCAACTCCAGCCGCTTCTCCAGGTTGACATTCGCGACCTCGACGGCATCGAGATTCTGCGTCGTGGCGCCCAACTGCGCCTCCAACTCCTCCGCACGCCCCTGCGCCTCCTCGGCCGCGGACTCCAGCGAGCGGATGCGCGCGCGCAGCGCCCCCTCCGTCTGGCCCACGTGCCGCTGGACGTCCGCGCGCACGCGCGCCTCGTACTGCGCCTGCCACGCCGCCAGCTCCGCCTGCAGCTGCTGCGTCTCGGTGCTCATCTGGCGCAGGCGGGAGCTCTGTTCGCGCTGGGCGGCGGCGGGGGTCGCGACCGCGGACAGCTGGGAGTGCGCGGCCGACAGCTCGGCTTCGAGGTGCTCGACGTATTTCCGCGCCTCGGCGGAGATGGAGCGGCGGGATTGGGCGGCCTTGCCGCGGGCGCGGACGGCGCGGAGGCGAAGAGCCGATTTGGGAACGGCAGGCGGAGAGTTGATGTCGTCGGAGTGCAGTCTGTCGAGGCGAGGCGGTGGGACGAGGTCGCCTCCCGACGGCGGCGCATGCCGGACGGCCGTCACGTCGCGTGGGCGCTGCCGCGGCGCGGACAGCGGCGGTAAGGAGGCGAGTTCGTGCAGGCCGAGGCCGCGGTCGCGGCTGCGCGGTTTGGCGGCGTGGCAGGAGCGCAAGCCGGAGCCCGGGGAGACGTTCTCGGCATCGGAGGAGGAGTGCGCGAAGTTGGGAGAGTGGGAAGGTGACGAGGACCAGAGGTCGTCCGGCTGGGAGGTCGGCGTCACCTTGCGCGGGGCCACGGCGAGGCCTTGGAAGCCGGCGTTGCGCAGCTGCAGGCGGCGGGTCTGTCGTGAGGTGCCCGGCCCGGAGAGCGGGCGTTGTTGGGGGGAGAGGAGGTCGTCCTCGCGGTCTTTCTCATCGTCGCCGCCGAGGGGGAGTCCGGCAGGTGGGGTGGCTGAGGTCGGGATGTCCATGGCTGTGCGTCACAACCATCCGCGGGTGACTACCGCGCTCGCATCGCAGGCGAGTTCCAATGGCGCGCCGTCAATGGTGACTGCGCTCGGGAAGGCGATCGGAGATGTTGTTGGAGATCAGTCGGAAGATAGTTGCCCCTCCGATCACGATATCTCTTCTTCTGTGCCAGCGAGGGTGGCCGTGCAAGGCTCGATCAAGCTCCGTCAATAGGGTTCTCGGAAGATTGTCAGATCCAGGGCCGCGGCTTGTTGCCTGGAAGCCTGGGCAGAAAGACAGGGATCGATCTACCTCGTTTCGGCGCAGCTGAGGTGTGGGTGATGAGGTGGTGTCAAGGTAGTGGTGGTGGTGATGGTGTGCAGGTACAGAGCCCAGTGCCGACGGGAATGCTTTACACTTCCGATGCTGAAGATGCCAGTGTCGTCGCTGTCCCTCACGTCGTTGCGGTTGCCCCTCCTGCCGTGCGCGACGAAGAAGGAAACGCGTCGGTGGTGGTGTCTGTTTACATCTCGGTCGGCCTTGCGTCGCCAGTGTTTATTCCTGACCCCCATTCATCATCGCGACCGCGGCGGCGGCGGCGGCGGCGGGCCCCATCAATCTGCGGGGAGGCCGTCGCGCGCGGCGCCGTTGCCCTTGGGTCATGCTGGTCATGGCACTAGGAAGCCCGCAAGCGCACCTGCACGCTGCACCCGCACGCTGCACCCGCACGCTGCACCACGGTACCCTTTCCTCCGCCTCTGCAGCTGGTGCCCGCTGGCTGTTGCGTGTACTGTATCTCTCCTCTCTCTGTCTCTCTCCACACTCTCGCTGCGGGCCTGCACGTGTCGTCGCGCCGGGCTGGGCTGGTCGGTCTCAGGAACCGTCCTGGACCTGCATTGGATCGCCGGCGAAAATAGCCACGACGGATGCCTCGCGCTGTCTCACAAAATCTCCATGTCTCCCACAGTGAGTTTTACACCACGACCAGGATTCCCATTACCCACGCAGGCGCACCCCGCGACGATCTGGCCGCCCCGTCATCACATGACGACAACGGGGGCGCGACGATCCCACTGCCGAACTATAAAAAACCCGCAAAGGAAGGAGCGCAAGAGGGAGCGTTGTCCGAGATGGGCCGGAGCATGGGCAGCACAGGGCAGCACAGGGCAGGGCAAGTCGGCAGGCTCGTGTCAATTTGCTCCTGCAGCACGACACAGCACCGCCCGCCGCCCGCCCGCTGAGCAGCCGAAATTGCACGCGCCCCTCAGCAGACTGTCCGCCAGCGCGTGCCCCGTCCTTGTCCGAATGCAGCGTCGGCCGGTGTTGCAGTCTTTGCAGACCGACGAAACGATCCATGCGGTGACGGGCCGCGCACATGACATCCACGACCTGACATGAGGTGCCCTCTCGACACGGTCTGGCCGGAGGTGTCCATGCTTTGCCTCCATCCGTTGCATCATTGATGAAACGGCCGGGACCCGGAATCGGACGGTCAGTCCACTGCCAGTCTTCTCTTCCCTGCACACACGTTGTGCTCGATGATGATGTGTGCCAGCACACATTGCAGCGCAGCCGGCCAAGCTGGCACCGGTGGCGCCGAGAGTCGACGCGGCAGCATGATCGTCCTTTAAGCTCGTGATCGCCCAGGGATTTTGTCTCTTGGCCGGAATCCCGAGCACAGGCAATCTGCGGGGGAAGAATGTCTCACCTCACATGAATTGTCGGCGGGCACGCCGGGGACAACCACGGCGCTGCCCACAATCGCAAGTGCGAGAGCTCGCTCGCCCTGCACAGGGACAGGAGGGGGTCTTGGTGACAGATATAACCTGCCTGCCTGCCTGCCTGCCTGCCTTGGTCGCCAGGCATTGCCCGTGCGATATCGTTCCCCTGTGGCGACATATCGACAGGCATGCGTCCCGATAACCAGGATCATCAATGATCATCCAACAAGACAGTACAATAATAGATCATTCCCTACTCATAAAAAATGTCCAGTGCGGGCATTTCCACTCGCAACGAGCACCACACCTATCGTAGCACGCGTTATGATAATGTCATCCGTCACGAAGACACCATCGAAGAAGACACCAGCTATGTCCAAGAACGCCCACCTGTGCCTGCATCTCTCTCTCAGAGCGAACGCTGCCGCCCCATCCCCACCACTCCCCTGCCTCCCCACCACCGCGCCCGCGTCCTCCTCCCCAACCTCCACACATGCCACCGCTCCCTCCACTCCGCGCCCCGAAACGCCCAGACCACCGACCCGCCGCCGACGACCACCGTGACCGCGACGGCGACCGCCCAGAACAAGCCCTGGCCCTGCCGCATGTCCCGGAGATCCGCCACGTTCATGCCGAAGAACGCGGCGACGAAATTCAGCGGCAGGAAGAGCACCGTGACGAGGGTGAAGATCAACAGCACCTTGCCGTTGTCCTCGAGCCGCAGGTTGACCAGCTGGATCGTGCGCGTGACCAGGCTGTCGGTGCGGGCGCGCAGGGCGCGCAGGTCCGTGAGTTCCCGCGCGAGGTTCTCGAGCAGGGTGCCGGCCGGGTGGGTGAGGGAGGTGAGGGGCGCGGAAGGCGCGAGGAGGTCGAAGCGCCGGGTCTGGGCGATGGTGGCGCTGATGGCGGCGTCGAGGGTCGTGAGGCGCGGGTCGGAAGGGGAGTAGTCGGGCTGTCGGGCCGTCCGCGCGGATTGCAGCTGGTCGCGGTGGGCGATGGCGCGGGCGGCGCGCTCGTAGTGCTGGGACTGCAAGGTGGAGAGCCGGGTTTGGAGCGCCGTGATCATGGCGTGCTGCTCCTCGAGGATCTGGATCACGACGGAGAGCTCCTCTTGGCAGGAGATCAGGTCCATGACGAGCTTCGTGCTGGGACTGCGGTGCAGGCGGTATTGCAGATTCCCCAACCGGCCCACGTACCGGTCGGTCAGGCTGAGCACCATATCGGGCCAGAAGCTGCGGTGTAGCATGCCGACGGAGCCGTTCAGGCAGGTGATGGCGTGGATCAGGGCGTCGTAGCCCGTCGTGTGGAGGAGGTGGGCGTCGCGAATGCTCCGGAAGCTGACGTCGGTGATCCGAGAAGATAGTTGCAGTGGAGGCCACCGGGCTTTCCAGGTCTGATTCGCGCTCCAGGTGACGATGTGTTGAGGATCGATCGCGAGGATCCAGAGCTCGTCGACGTTCAGGCGGGTCGGGTAGTGGCCGTACCTAAGGTGCGGATGTCAGTCAGCTTCAGGCTTTCGTATGACGACCATGATCCTCGTGATTCCTTACCACTGTCGGACCTTCAAATCCTGCTCGCGATCCGACTCCCACGGCCGATGTTTAGCGAAGACTTGCGTTCGTTCACGATCACTCGTATCCTCAAGACGGAAATACCACTGTAAGATCGACCGCAGCATATGCGCTGACGATCTGCTCGACTGGAATCCTTCCCTGCGATCCACCTGGAAACGTAGCGGCGGCGTCTCGCCCTGTAAACCCCAGTCCATGAACGGCACCGCCGCCAGCAATGGGTACGCCAAGTCCGTCTCGGCTTCCTCCTGCAGGACGTGGAAGCATGCATCGAAGTACTTCCCGTGTAGCGAGTGCCGCGTCTCCTTGGTGAGGCAGGTCTTCAGCGCGCGCAGACTCCGGGCGATCCCCTCTGTGTCGTCGGACAGCGCCCACAGGAAGCCTGGGATGTACTCCGGCAGCTTCGAGGAGCAGTGGATCCATCGGCATTTCGTATCGGGGATGGTGGATGTCGCAGTAGCCGGATTGGTAGGGGGCCGGTCGTGCGGGAGTCGCAGGTGGCGGATCCAGCCGTAGGAGTCCTCGAGTGCTGTGAAGGTCTGCGCCTCGATGGGATTCTGCGTCGCTTCGGCGATCAGGCTTGGTCCGGATGAGTGCGAACGGGCGGCGTTGTCGGGGACGAGGTTCGAACATGTGCGCTCTATAATTTCCAACTGCGGTGGGCTGTTGGCGCGCAATTGCTCGACGCAGATGTCATGGACAAGCAGTTGGGCTGGGGTCAGTGGCTTTCGCCGCCAGAGAGGGTCGGCCTCATAGTCGAATCCCGCCGCTGAGTCGGTCTTGGTTTCGATGTATTTCTCTTGACTCCTCGAGAACATTGGCGGGTCGGCATTGGTGCTGTCAATTGGAGGGTTGATAGCCCGCTGAACGGTTGAATTCATGCCCTCGAAGGATCAGCTGTGAGATGAAGTTTAGCTGTTCAGCCACATCAGCTGACGGGTCGATATTGGCTTCTGCACACCATGGCCCAGAAACCAAGGAAAGTTCCGACTACATCATGTATTCTTTTCGAAGAAATAGAAGAAGAGGAGTCTGTTCAGCACGGAATACAGATGGTCGTAAGGTTCGAGGTTGGGTCAATCATAACCCTAAGGGTTACGTCCTTATCCATTGCGACCAGGGCAGCTTACAGTAGGTACCCCGGTCCTCAACCACCTACATAATAAGATGCCATCCCGGTACTATCACTTATCCAATCGTGTAGGTGACTTTGAGTTGCGACTAAGCATCAGCATTGTTATGAATTTCTCTACAGGCTCATATGTGCCATCAATTGCCACGGCAACATCATGGCTAAGGGTGATCCCGTCAGGAGACTGCCCTGAGATGCCATGACTGCTCGATGGGGAACGCCCGGGGGGAGTGCCACAAGGACCTTTGGGGCAGATCGATGATGAGAGATTGACGCTGCTCGTCATGTCCTATGCCATCAAGTTTGTGGTCGAGGTGCTGTCAAAAGACCTCGTGGGATCGGGTTTCGCGGAGTCATACCGTCACTTGATCAGCTCGCTCGAGGACGACGGTGACTACGACAGCGCGCATGACAAGATCTGTGGCTGGATGAGTGATTCCCGCTTCGAGATCTACAAAGAGACTGCGCAGAAGGCTCTACAGTTACAGACAATGACGCCTTAAGATTTCTATTTCGCCCGAACGCTGCCGCTCAGACTTATCGTTGAAGACCAGAAACTAGTTGCAAAGCGCATTAAAGGACGACGCCCGAAGATCAGTATAAGTCTCACCTTGCCTTCCAGTCATCTACCGCGATCCCCAGACGTACCTCGAATGAAAGCCTCGACCGTAACGATACCACATGATGAAAACAATATTGATCACTTGTGCAAAATACCGCGGACTGTTTGCGCTGCAGGTGGGTCAGAATGTCGCATGAGACCCGCTTACGACGAAAGTCGGTTCGTTCGGGAAGTCAAAACGCTTTGCAAGATATCGCAAGCTGAACTCGGTCATCTGAGCACCGCAAAACTCGTCGGGATCGTTGTCTCTGATGATTCGAAGCGAACCATCGGGCTTTTGACTAGGAAGATACCATCGCTGTGGAATCTGTACAGCCGAGCAGCGAAGAAACGTAGAGAGCTGCACGCGCAATGGAAAGAGCAAGTCACAACCATTGTCAGCGAGCTGCATCGGAATGGAATCGTCTGGGGTGACGTTCATCCTGGCAACATATTGACCGATGTGGAAATGAAAGCGTGGGTCATTGATTTCGGAGGAGGCTGGGTCGAGAAATTCGTGGATCGGAAGTTGTATGATCCTGCCGAAGGCGACCTTCATGGGCTGGAGAAAGTCTTCGAGTATTTGTCTCGGGAGGATGAGGATCGCATGGCCGAAAATGGCTTGCCTGAATAGACGTTCTCAATGGAGACATGCTGGGATAGCAGGTTGCGCACGCATGCCCTCTCGTCGTCGAGTCAATTCGAGGGAGAATGAAAATGAAGAATGACAAGCGTGACTGCCCCCGAGTCAACGATCGTTGCACCATGTATAGTGCGAAGTATCGTGAAGGTGCATGGACGGGCCACAGAGCCCGGAGACATATTCGACCATACTGATCAATGCTAGGAAAATCGAGAAATGATGGACGAAAGATTAAGATGCGGCTCAAAATTCATAGTTTCACCTGGAGCGTCAGGCACCATCAGAGCGCCGCAAGCGGGGAACCTCTCCCGACGTCAGTCGCCCATAGCCAACTTCACACAACAACTCGAGTGCACATGCACCTGCTGCCATGTCCGCCCGCAAATTGAAACGGACGCCCTACGTCCTCGATGGTGGCCAAATCGGCTGGCTCGAGGGCGTCACAGTCCGCGATGCGACAAGCGATGGCGCTGCAGCAGCCAAGCAACACCGGCCACTACTGCACTACTTCGGCGGCCTCCCTTACGGCCTGCCGCCCATCGGCGCGCTGCGGTTTCGCCAGGCACGGCCTTTGCCGGCATACTACCAATACGGCACACGTGCGAATCCCGGACGATTTGCAACAACGGCGAGCGTGTGTCCGCAAGCCAACGGGAAAGGCGCGACGAGCGAAAAGGCCTGGAGCGAGAATTGCCTTCAGCTGAATATCTACATCCCAATCGAGACGGCGGAGTCCCCGCGGCCGACGAATGGCTGGCCGGTGTTCTTCTACTTACATGGCGGCTTCTTACAATTTGGGGCGCCGAATATGCGTCCCGAGGCGATCGCGCCGCTTCTTGCGGACACGGCGTTCCGCGCGATCATCGTGGCGCCGGCATATCGCGTCAATGCATTGGGGTTCCTCGCGAGTCGGGAACTGCAAGCCGAGGCGCAGCATTATGGTGAACCTGTCGGTAATCAGGGATTCTGGGATCAGCGGCTGGCGCTCGAATGGACGGCCAAGACGATCCACGTCTTCGGCGGCGACCCGGACAGTATCACCGTCGGTGGCTACTCTGCCGGCTCACACAGTGCCTACCACCAACTTGCTCATGAACTCTTCATGGTCCCCGCTCACCAGGCCGTCATCAAGCGCGTCATCATGTGGTCCAACAGTCCCGGCGTGCAGGCGAAAACGCTCCCCGAACACCAGAAGCAATTCGACGAGCTGCTCGGCGTGTTGCGGATTCCGCTCGCGCTGTCGGCTGACGACAAACTCAAGCGGCTGCGCGCGATCCCGGCGAAGAAGCTGATTGCGGCGCTGGGTAAGCTCAAGCTGTCCGAGTTCCGCGCGCTCTCCGATGGCGTCTTCGTCCATCGCGACATAATCGGCGAGATCAACCGCGGCGCCTTTGCGCGCCGTATGAAAGCTCGCGGCATCAAACTCTTGACGGGTGAGTGTCGCGATGAGCACTGGGTCTATCGGGACTGGCGTACACCGGCGAACTCCTACGAAGCCGTGTATGCGCGCCTCTGCGGCGATTATCCGGAGGTCGCGGTGCGAAAGCTGATGCGGCATTACTGTGGCAATAGCCGCGAATTACCAGTGAGTAAGCACTGGACGAACTGGACGGAGATGTTCGGGCATCTGTATGCAAATATGCAGGTGCACTGCTTGCAGCGAGGCTTCGTCGCCGCGCTGGCGAACCCACCTGGTGGAGGTGGTCTGGAGCCAGGCCGCGATTTGCTGCGGTATCGACTCGAGTGGCGGACAAAGGGCGTTGATGTGATGTACCCGCGCGAGTGGGGCGTCACGCATGCGTCGGACCTGGCGATCTGGTTCTGGGGTCATGATATTGGTGGTGGGATCCGAGAGGACGAGCGAGAGATCTTGCGGCGATGGAATGCCATCTTCGCGGGTTTCGTCGCGGGCGAGCAACTCGACTGGAGCGGCGCGACGAAGGTGACGGAGATGCTGCGGCTTACGGGAGCGGGAGAGACGGATCTTTGGGCGGATGACCGATGGGAGGAGGGTCTGCAGGTTTGGAAGGCGGTGAATGGTGATGCATCGTCTGGCCGCTTCAGCTGGTTGCGGCCGCGTCTGTAAGATGTGGCAGAGTTGATAACGCATTCTGCGATTGATGAAAAGATGAGATGGAAAGGAGTATATCACGAGATGCGGTGCTGGTCGACACATGCTGCTGTTTCCACATTGGGGGAGAACGACGTTCCAGGGCACACTCGAATTCTTGCTGATCACACTCTTGAGCATGTTCACCAGAGCAACCACCATCTCTAAATATTGGAATGATACATTCTATGCTATGGGCAAAGAATGAAGACAACACTGATCAGGGCATCACAGCATGCCCAGACTTAACTCACCTACACCTTGACTCGGACCAACATCATACTCAATGGAACCACGAGCACGACTGAGCACACCTCCACACAACCCATCATACACGGAAGATGACTTGGTAGACCACTCGTCACCCCCAATCACGATGGAACCACTCTCTCGCCAAGTCCGGTATTTCGTCGCCCGAGGAGATCGCCACGGCGTCCTTGTGCCATTGATACCTGCGGATGAACTTCCATTCGCGCTCAAGGGTGTTCTTCCGCATTGCACTCAACACAAACATTCGAATTGCGGTACGCTGGCAAAGCACCACGCCGAGCTGGGCCAAACTTCGAAGTTGAGGACGGACAAACAAGCTTTGAACCCAGCCAAGGCTTTGCACCTCTGCGACTGCAACACGACCGCTCTAGTACCCCGACAGAATACACTTCGATATCCCGTGCACGGAGCCGAATATGCGATCAGTCTTCATCCGTACAGTCAACAACACCTCTGTCTGCCAGGGAGGGGGGACCTGCAGATTCTTGGCAATGCGAATCTGCGCCACTGAGACCGATATGTATGGACTGGCTGCGAAACGCCACATGCCAGCGCGGCATCACTTGCAGATATCGACATGAGATCCCGCCTGATGATTTTCTGAAGCAGAGGAACTTCAAGCCGCCATACTGGTGGAAGCCAAAAGAGCGCGAGATGGATATCGACAGGACAGATCAGGGTCCTCGCCAGCGCGAGCTATGTCCTCCCTCAGAGAGCATGTCTAAAGCTGCGAAGCACGACGAGGAGCTGTCATTGTTATCATCTGCAACATCTGTGGTGCCGGCAACAAGTAGCACTACGTTCGGATCCGTGGACTGGCCGGCATCGTCTTCGAGCAATATTTGCACGCCCTTCAAGTGGGAGGCTGCACCAACAACAGAAGGAATAAGCCCAGATGCAAGTCACACCACGACAAAAAGTCCATCGTCGGAGGATTTCGGTGATCTACTGATGAGACTCTAGCAGAACGTTTCACAAATCTACTTACGCGTCTCCCACGCGCACCTCTATAACTTTTCCTTTTCCGTCACAATTGGCGAGAGACAAACGCGAACAAAATCCGAGAACACGTGACGCATGTCCCAACTCGGATCTCCCAGCACGGGTCCGTTCACGTCCAATGAGAAAGGCGGAGTGGAGTCCGCAGAGGAGTCGCCCGCCGCTAGACAGGGCACGTCATGCTCGGCAGCCAATGACGGCGGCGACGCTTGCCGGGTGGGGAGGAGATTTCTGCCGCTGCGACGGTGGAAATGAGCCTCATTCCATCATGGGCTTGATCGGTGCGGTTCCCAATTTTTTGGGGGGCCCTTCCCTCCTGCAGCCAGTACGTAATGGTTCAAAAGTGCAGGTGCGCAGGAAATTTGGCATTGAATAAATTACAGCAAATGGAAATGCTTCCTGTAGCGTATTTCCACCACGTTGCGATCTCGCACGGCGCCTTTTTTCTCAGTGCTGTTCGTTGATGATAATAATGATGGCTGGCATATGCAATACCTGCCGACACGTATCCCCCATCTGCTCCTTGGCGTGCGACTGATGGTTCATTGGTGTCGCCGGTCGCCACTGTGCGCGGCGATAAGGTGGCAGGTCGGGGTTAGCTCGGGAAGCATCGCAGATCGGGATCGAAATCGCGCTGGCGCGCGCTGCGCTGCGCAGACGCTCCATCGGTGGGTAAAACTGTCAGAACCCGTCTCGCTCTGCTTTGCTGCTGTTGCGATTCTTTCGCCCTACCGGGTGCGCCAGCCCTCGATGCGGATGGCATGGGTTGGCCTTTTCGCGGGATCGCATCGATAGACAGATCTCTCTGCGATGGGCAGGTCTTACCTAGCGGCTTCCCCGGCCTGATGAGATCGTCTCTGGCGGGAGTGCGGAGGACCGCCGGGAGGCGTTTCGTGTTGGCCTTGCCTCTCCTTCCCGGCGATCGCGTGCGCGCGCGAAAGCTGAGACGATCTGAAATCGGCCTGCTGCCGCCCCGGGCCACGCAGTTTCTACCTATCTTTCGCCGCTCGCTCACCCTCTCCTGCAAATCCTGATGCAGAAATGGATATCCTGGGTGGCGTTGGGGGAACTGCAGCAGCAGTATGGGAGAATCAAAAGAGGAGGACTATTCGCACAGCGAATGAGCGTCGCAGAAGGATCGATAGCGCCGCTGGCGAAACTGTGTGATGGGTACCAGAATCTCTCCTCATGCTCCCTGCCCGTTTGCGGTCTGGTGCGATCATGATGATTAGCAATACACGATGGTGGCCTTCCACTAGCACAGAACCAACGGCGGTGGAGTCTCCTGCACCCCGAGTTGTGCTGTAACATTGACTACTGTAGCCGCGTGTCCGCAGGCAGAGCGAAAGCCGCAAGCGCTGCGTCCCATCGCTCCCCCTACCTCACGCAGCGAAAGCGCGTTCGTGCCAGCCCGAGAGTGGCAGTAGTGCGAAATCCCTCCCTCCCTTCCGTTAGTGATGTGTGTGTGAGCGTGTGTGTGTGGGCCCAGCTCGTCGCCCGCCTCCCCTCCCCTCCCTCCTCCCATCTGCTGAAGCTGCTGGCCAATTTAAACCGCCATTCCCGCCCACTGACGTAGTTTTTCTACGTCACCGTCGTGCTCTCACTCTCCCCTCTGCACTCTCCTGCATCATTTCACTCACCACACGAAAGGCAACGCGTACTGTACGATACTGGGGATCAGACACGCGCTGGTCACTGCTGCTGCTGCTGCTGCTGCTCTACAGGTCGTCGCGTTATAGCACGACGAAGGTCACTCGTCCGGTGGACCTACCGCTCTCGCGCGCGCGCGCATTTGCCCATTCTTACCCGCTGCGCAATTTTTGTGTCGTGTGCAGCAGAAACCGCGAGCGAAGGTTCGTGTGTGTTTGCGCAGAAATCCCTGGGTCGCGCGACGCCTGCTGCAGAAAGCACGCCCGCCCGTCTGCCCGCCCACGCACACTTACGCAACACTTCCACCACGCACAAGACACACGCCCAACCACTACGTCACCAACACCACTTTCATCATCGCCCATCCCATCGACACTTCCATCATCCAGCACAAGCCGGGTGAGGCCGTGCAGAGGTAAGCGCATCGCAATACTCGGCATCGCAAATGAAATTTCCGGCACGAGGATGCCGTCGACGAGGACGATGTCGGCGTGATGACCATGTCGTCGCGCGCTCTCCTTTTTTTTTTCTCGCCACCGCTCCGGCGGTCGGTCGTGTGTCGGTCTCTCGCCGAGGCTTCTCGTGCCAGGACTTTGGCTGCTGGGCGGGCCGGCTGGCTGGCTGGCTGGCTTCTGCGACGCGTGCGCCGTAGTGCAGCTGTCGCACAGTCTCCTTCCCCCCATCATTGCGATGCTGACAAAACCCCAACAATATTATCCAAGAATCGTTCGCGAAACTAATTCTGCGGTGTCGCAGCGCAGAAAAGAATCCTGGGTCGCTCGTTTCGCGAGAGAAGAGTTGTGCAAGAAGCCAAGTCAATAAGCGGGAGGGAATAACCAGCATCATATCCCCCCGTCGCGATCCGCTACCTCGCGCTCCAACACCACTTACGACGTCATGGCTGCAGTCGCGAGACACTCCGCGACCAACTCGCCACACATGGCAACGAAGAGCATGACATCCTCACCGCGCTCAAGTCGCAATTCACTGCACAACCCAGGTACGTTGCTGCTGCCGTTGCGCGGTATTGTCGTCGCCGTTGTCCCCGTTGGTGTTGCTAATCGTGCGACGTTGCTGTCGCACAACGTGCGACGCCCTTCACCGTCTCTTGCGATCGATGACGTAGCATTGCTTTTCCTTTTGGCATTGACCGTGTCGCATCACGACAAACACATGACGAGAACATGAATGACTAACCTCACCTCACGAAGCAGTCAAGAAGGAAGCCTCGTCGACCAATGACGCCAAGTCAGGTATGTCCCGTCGGCGTCGTGTCCGACGTGCCCGAATGCTAACATCATCCTGCAGACGCGACCCTGCCGACCATAAAACAACCCGAGTCGGAAGGTAAAGACGCTGCCGGCCCGGCGAATGCGCCTCTCGCGCCGCCGCCGAAACCCACTCAGAACGGCGACGGCGATTACTTCAGCGGTGCCCACAACCTGAGCAACCTCTCCAAGGAGCCGAACCCATTCGAGAACGCCTTCGGCAACCCGGCCGACACGCCCGGCAAGAGCCAGCTACCCGGTGTCGCCAGCCTGACCTCGCCGGCCTCGCTCCTCCCCAACAACACCCCAGGCTGGCCCGGTTCGCTTCGTTCCGGTCCTCTCAGCCCAGCCATGTTGGCGGGCCCCACCGGCACGACGAGCGACTACTTCAACAGCGAGCACCACTTCGGTGGCAGCTTCCCGACGCCGAATGAGTCGTCGCTGCGCAGCGGTCTGACGCCCGGCGGTACGGGGTCGATGTTCCCGCAGCCGTCGCCCAACTCCCAGGCGCTCCTTCAACAGCTCCACGCCGGCGGCGCGACCCCCGGTACGCTGGATTTCCACCGCACCGCCATGACCGCCCGTGCGCAGCAGAGCCAATCGAACCCGTACACCAGCTCCGCTACGGCCTCGACGTCGCTGGCGCCGTCAAACCCGAACATCCAGCCGGACTTGGACAGCAAGCCGTACAACCCGAATGCGTCGAACTCGCACCAGGACTCACACGATCCCTTTGGTTCGCACCAGACGAATGACGCCGCCAATGGTCTGTTCATGTTAGCGCAGGCTGGCGGCCAGCGCAACTCGCAGACGAACTTCAACCTGCCCCAGCAGCCCCAGGGCTTCAGCCAGGCCGCGCAGGAGAAGCGCGTGGGTAAGATCGGCAGCATCGGTAGCAACGTGTCTGCCTCCACCGACCCGCAAGAAGCTCAGTACTCCGACGACGCCAAGCCGCAAGCGCGGAATGCCCGGAGCGGCAAGAAGGGCTCGACGAGCAAGCCGACGCCTGCGAATAAGCGCAAGACCGAGGAGACGCCCGTCAAGGGCTCAGCGAACAAGAAGCAGCGCGCCAACAGTGGCAACGCTACGCCATCCGAGGAGCCTGAGGATGATGACGAGGACGGCATGGACGATATTGGCACCGATGGCAAGAAAATGACCGACGAGGAGAAGCGGAAGAACTTCCTCGAGCGAAACCGGTAAGTCGTGAAATTCTTGAAACCTTCCTGACGCAAACTCGACTAACGTCTGTATCACAGTGTCGCCGCGCTCAAGTGTCGCCAGCGCAAGAAGCAGTGGCTCGCGAACCTGCAGCATAAGGTCGAGGTGTTCACGAGCGAGAACGACGCGCTCGCGACGACGGTGACCTCCCTGCGCGAAGAGATCGTCGGGCTCAAGACCCTGCTGCTCGCCCACAAGGACTGCCCCGTGTCCCAGGCCCAGGGCATCTCGGGCATGGCCATGCAGCAGATCGCCGGCACGGACTCCGGCCACGGCTATGCCAACCCCTACGGCATGGCGATGGGCGGCGGCGGGCCGGGGATGCACCGGAGGTAGACGTGAAGATGAGGGTCCCCGTAATGAGGTTCACGCTTCGCTTCTTCTTCTGCGTTTTGATGCGGCTCGCCCGTCTCTTCTGTTGTTCTACCTCCTCGTGCATTTCTTGGGTGTGCTACTGCTGCTGCTGCTGCTGTAAATATCGTTTTCTGGGTTGGGGCTTTCTTCTCACCGCTGCTTTTTATTGTTTCCCGCCTTCTGCCTTCCCACCCCTTCCACCACACCCGGAGTTACGCGGCGTTTCTTATCCTTCGGCGGCAACGAATGAAATGGGGGACCGGGAGGAACAAAATTAATTCTTACAAGGGTTGTGCGAGCGATGGTGGAAATGCTGTCGTGGTTGCTGTGTCAGTGGTCACCGTCGTTGCGATGAGCAACGTCGGCAAGGTGGTGTGCGAGCCACTGGGGCATCGTGACGAGGATGAATTATCATACATACGGCTAACGGATGGAACGACACGTGCGTCGGTCCCTAAATCTCTCCTCTACTCTCTCTCTTTCAGATTCATCATGTGCTCCCTTGTCCTGGTGCTGCTAGTTATGGGTTCATGGACGTTCTCCTCGCCTGCGAGCGCCGAAGGATATGTCCGAATACCCATTATGTACCCCTGGAAGCAGTCATCATATGTCGGTCCTCTCACGGCCTAGCAGGTATTCTGGTAGATTGATGTCGGCTGGATCGAAAATCACACCATATCCCTCCCTCGTCTCCTGATTCTTTCCCACGTGTCGATTGTATTCAAGGTTTGGAGCCGTGGTGGTTGGACGGGAGACTCGCACGTGCGCGCGTTATCACCGCCGCTGTCGTTCCTGGACCTGGACCTGGACCCCACAATGTGATGTGGTGGCCCAATTCTCCCACCCCACCAACCTAGTGACTACTGTACCACCGCAGCTTGTGTTGCATCCCGACGCGTCGTCTCGCGCGCACACACAAAGAGATAGATACAGGATTGGAGCAGGCGTGCCAGGGTCGTGTGTGACAACACTTACGAATCACGAAAGCACGGGTTGGTGGGTTTTTGGTCGTGTCCAGGGAGTTCTAGACGGGAACGTTCCAAAATATCCTCGAGACGCGCGCGCCCACTTGCTGCAAATAACACCGAAATACGCACGACGACGAGCACGACGCGCACAACCATTTGAATCACAACCCAAGGACCCGGCCGACATGCTCGATCTCATTCGAAGGGTTCCGACTACCACCAACGAACAGCGATCCGACACCGTCAACTGACCGTCAACCCACCACGACACCACCCGCCGCCGCACCACCAGGCGCAACAACATCCCCAACCATGGCCGCCGCCCACCACACCCCCCACCACCAACACTCGCGCTCCGCGCCCGCGAACCCGAACCCCAGCACCAGCACCAGCACCACGCCCGCCCCGCCCCCGAACCTGAACACCGACCGGATCGAGAACGCGCTGCACTCGCTGCTCGAGCGCCTCGTGCCCGCGCAACTGCACGCGCGGGAATCCGCCGCGGCGGCGGACGGCCGGTGGCAC
>MTSC01000091.1:0-10941 GCA_002368545.1 Ramichloridium luteum | reverse complement strand
CAGGCGCTGCAGGACCCGGCGCGCGACACCGTGCTCTGCGCCACCACCGCCGTCGTGCTGAACGTGTACGAGGTCATGTCGGACCGCGCGCTGCAGCGCATGAACCACATCGCCGGCGCCCGCGCCCTGATCAAGGAGTGCGGCTGGCACGCCCGCACCCCGGGCGTCGGCGGCGCCTGCTTCTGGCTCAACGTCGGCTTCGAGGTCATGAGCTGTCTCCGCTTCCGCTGGTCCCTGGCCTGGGGGCCGGCGGACTGGGGCATGGGCGAGGAGGGCGCGGGCGAGGCCGACGCCGGCGCGGATGAGACGTCCATGGCCAGCCAAGCCCCGCCGCGGTCGCCCGACCGGCCGCCGGCCGCCTCCGACGGCGGCCTGTTGGATTTCGCCCCCGAGAAGCGCCTCCACCGCGAGGAGGTCTGGACCCACCGCATCCTCTACGTCCTCGCCCGGCTCTGCGATTTCCGCGCCGCGCTCGCCCGCCCCTCGGGCAGTGCCGCTGCCGCCGCGCACCAGCACCACCGGCTGAATACGCACGGCAGCAGCGCGACTCCAGCCAACACGACGGCGGGTGGGGGCGGCGCGCCCGATCCCGCGAACGTCTCGCCGCGCACCACCACCACCCCCACCACTCCCCGCCTCCCGCCCGCCCAGCTCGCCGCGCAACACCGCGAATGGACGGCGATCAAGGCGCTCGCGGACGCCTGGGACGACGGCGTGCCGCGCACGATGCAGCCGCTGGCGTACGTGCCCGCGGCCGCGACGCGGTCCGGCAGCGCCTTCCCGGAGATCTGGCTCGTCAAGCGCGCGACCATCACGGCCCGGCTGTTCTACCATACCACGATGCTGCTGCTCGCGCAGACGCACGTCTGTTGGCGCGGCGGCGCGGTGGATGCGGCGGGGGAGGTGAGGGAGGGGACGGGGGAGATATCGCAGCAGCAGCAGCAGCAGCAGCGGGCGGAGCTGGAGAGGGAGAGGGGAGTGGAGAGGACGCGGGAGGAGATGAGGCATATGGAGGATTCGCATGCGAGGTTCATCTGTGGGATCGTGGCGCATGGGAAGGATCGGTGAGTCGTGCTCGTTGGTTTTTATTGATTTCCCTCGCTTTTCTCTTTTCGTCTGACTGACCGATTTCTCTCCCCAGCGGCGTCGCCTCCGTCGCGATCCGATCGCTCCACCACGCCGCCGAGGTCCTCACCAGCCGGGTCGAGCAAGAGGAGGTCATGACCATCCTGGACAAGATCCAGCGCGAGACCGGCTGGCGCATCGGCTTCATCTTCGACGAGCTGCGCGAGAAGTGGGGCTGGAATGCCGCAGACCCGACCCTCTTGCCATCCGCCTTCCCCGCCGCCGCGCCCGTCCAGCCGAGCGCCGCCCTGGATCCGTTGTACCGCCCGCCGGAAGCGACCTTCCACAATACTTTCGCGCATGCGGGGTCCTTGCAGAAGCAGAGCGACGCGCCGCCCGGATCGGAGGCCAGTCCGCTGCGCAACGATAGCGCCAGCAGTTTAAACCGTCCTCCTCCTCCTCCTCCTCCTCCGCCGCCGCCGCCGCCGCCACACCACGACTCCGGCGTGCCGTCTCTCTCTATTCCTTCGACCATGACCCCCTGGCGCACCGACCCGACCACAACCCTCCCCTCGCTGACCCCGCAGCACTCCGGCCTTCCCCCTCCCCAACCACCACACCCGCGGCCACAACCCGAACAGCCGCATGATCCTTCTTCTACTGCTGCGGCACCCTCGCGGCCCCGCCAACCGCCCCCACCAGGCATTCCCAACCCGATCTACGCGCGGGCCGACTTCGCGCACCCGCAGCATCCCTACCAGACGCACTATGTCGCGCCCTCGGGCGGTAGTCCCGCGCCGAGCAACCGCACCCGGCTGAGCCCGCGTTCGGCTGCGGAGGCGGCGTGGACGGCGGCCGCTGCTGGTGCTGCTGGTGCTGGTTCGGAAGGGCGGGATCAAAGGGTTGGGGGTGGGCGGCCGCCGTTTTGAGGGAGGTGCTTTTATTCTTTTTGTTCTACTTTTCTTCCCTTTGATTTCTTGGGTAGCGGAAGAGCTGGTGTGTTCTTCCAGGGGCTTTTTACGCGAAGCCGAATGTGGGGTTTCTCCTTCTTATTCTATCATGATAATCATCGGTGGCGGAGTTTTGAGGCATAGCATGGCATAGCATGGCATGGCATGGCATTGCATTGCATTGCATGGCTGAAGATCGATTTGTTACGACGAGCGGGGAAATGGTGGCACGGGGACGGAGGTCCACCTTTCGCTATGTGTCAGTATTGAGGTACTTGGCCCAAACAATCGTTTTGGTGCTCTATTCGCATTGTGGGCTCAGTGCTTGGGCCCAACTACTCCATCCAATGGAATGCGTTGGCGACAGGTCGCGATCCTATCGATAAATGAATAAACGTTCCAGAGACCATGGACCCTACGTGGTAGTACTACAGGTAGATCATGCTCCGGTCACGATGGGAGAGTCTGGGTTGCATCCCGCAGAACCATCCCCGTGCTGGACCAGGTGAGGTTGTCGAATCGTAATCGGCAACATTAGCCGGGATATTCTGATATATGTGGACAATGATGTCACGATCCATGCCACCACACCTGAACCGGTGCGGCATTCATGTTAGTTGGGTATATAAGACTTAGCGCGCCAGATGATTATATGCCTCTACATGGAACTGGTTGTTCTTCGGACTGCGGTATTTTATTCTTTTGCAATCGTTGAGGTCGGAGACTTTGCTGGTTCCGCGTTGTGAACCACGACCATCACTATCACTATACTCGCAGCAGTAGGGTTCTGGTATTGTCACAATCGTTGAACGAGAAAGACCATGAACGGCGCTCAACAATATCACTCGAAAACCATGGATCATCAGCACAGAAAAATTCACACGATGTCTTTGCGTGAGAATCCTCACTCTCTCCCCCGTATCATATGAATATAGGTAACGTAGAATCCGCATTCTCTGGCTCTTGTCCCCTCACACACAAGTTCAATAGCAAGATCATCAGACCTGACCAAGTCAACTCAATTCATTCGATCAAAGCCAACTCAATCAACCAAGTCAAGTCGACAAGGCACTATGAAGGTCACTGTCCAAGCTACCCTCATCTACACGGTCCTCTGGGACTTGTACTTCCCTCTCGTCGACGCCGCCCCCGCCCCGGTGGCCACCCCGATCATGGTCGGTCCTCCGACCCCGGAATTCCCCAACCATATGATCAACGGCTTGAACCCCGGCCCCGTCGTCCTGTCCGACACGATTCGGCTCCCCAACATCACCACCGATGCGGCGGTCCAGCAGCAGCAGGCCGACAAGCGCCAGACCAACGTGACCTACACCATCAACGTTACCCACGGCGGCAACACCAGCACCACCACCGGCAACTTCAGCACCCTCGGCGCCGATGCCCTCGAAGAGGCGATGCTGAAAGAGGCCATCCTGGCCCTCCCCGCCATCAAGGCCATCGAGGAGGTCCCCGACCTCAAGACCAAGCGCCAGCTTGTGGTGCCTGCCAACGTAACCATCCCCATGAACCTCACCACCACTACCGCCAACGGCAACGCCACCGCCACCGCCACCAGCGGCAGCTTCAACCTCACCCTCGACAGCACCGCGGAGCAAGCGCTGCTCCAGGTCGCGGCGCAGGCGATGCTCGACGCCGCCGACAAGGCCAGCGGGCTTACCGGGGGCATCAATCCGCTCCAGCTCGTCAGCATGCTCGGCGCGCCCATGGGCGTCAACCCGCAGCAGATGGTCGCGGAGGTCGCCGGGGCCAAGGAGAAGCGCGGCGACTACGACTGGGTCAACGACCATATCCACGAAGCCGACACCTGGCTCGCCAATGCCATCACGCACCCGCACCAGGACTTGCTCGACGGCACGACGGACGGACATCCGTGGTAAGCGCTTGTCATCCTGAGGATGGGGGGTTTCGAAGTAGAGGCATGGACTGCGGTGGGATCAGGTTAAGTTTGGGCTGATGAGAGGGTTCCGCGCAGTACATGTCCAACCGAGTGGCCATGTGACGTACTTTTCATTATTTCTCCGGTTCAAAAATGGTTTCGGAAGATGGCAAGCGACATAGTTAGTTAGTCTCAGAAATAGCCTTGCAATATATCGCTCAAAGTTCTAACAGTTTGAGACTTTCATGGTTCATCGTGAAAGTTGGTGTAGCTATCCTGAGGGGCTCAGTGATATCATAAACCGATTCTTTTCGATAGATTCTTGTATAATTGGAACTTTTACACGCCATCGACTTCGAACCCGGGTAATTTTGGCCTCCATAGACGCGTTAAAGCGATCGTTTGATCGCGCGTGGGTTAGTAGACTGGACCTGCGCTTGGATCCCGCGGGGATCGATGAATCAAGCTCCTCCATGATGCTAGTTAGCATAACACGCTCACATCACGACGAGATGTAATTGAGACCGCACCCTTCCCGAACATGCCTCGGATGTTAGGCAAGGAAGATATCTGGACAAAGAGAGTGATTCGCACGCGCTGGTGTTCTCGATAACGACGAAATCTCTCTTCGACCCAAGTTTCATTCATCCCGACACCTGTCGGTGCGAAGGTAAGAATCCCGACTCTGATATTGCCTAAAAGAACGTGAAATGAAATGATGATACTCAATATCTATCGAACCAATCATCTATAAAGCGATCTGTCCTTTACGTGCAACCTCCGCGATGACCTCCTCCACCTCCTGCTCGGACAACTCCTGCACGCCCAGCAGCGCATTATCATTCTTCTCCGCATGATGGCACCCATACGGTGCGCTCGCCGCACTAATTTGGATCTGCGTGAACATCGCCGGCCAGACCTTATCTCCGCCCTGCTGGAGGTCCGCCAGGGACTTCGCCAGCAATTCCTCCGTGGAGATGCTGTGGACTTCCGGCTTGAGCGCCGGGTTCGCCTTCTGGGCGATCTCCAGGATCTTCTGCTGCGACACCGTCGCGCTGTGCACGTACACGGCGCGGTTGCGCGTCTCGGCCGGGTGGCGCAGCACGCCGACGACCGCCTTGCCGACGTCCGGCAGGGTGGTAACGGTGAAGGGGGCGACGCCGCCGTCGATTACTTCGGTCGGACCGCCCTTCAGGCTCACGAAAAACCCGCGCTCGAGGCACCACTGGAAGAAGCCCATGTTGACGATGACGGTCCAGCTGATCTGGTCTTGCTTGGAGCGCAGGTAGTCCTGGGTGAGCTTCTTGCCGGCGAAGACCGGCAGGGCGGCGGTCTTCGCGTTGCCGATGATATTGGAGCCGAACTCGGAGGGGATGAAGTGTTTGACCTGAAATTGTCAGCTGGGCTCGTCTTTTTGTAACAACATGATCAGAGGTGATTCGGACTCACTCCTGCAGCAATCGCAGCATCGATCAACGCCGGCTGTTGGTCGTGTTGAGGCAAGTTACAAATGAAGACATCGTGACCTTTGATTGCGGCGACGACGGAATCGTGAGATGAGTAGTCCACTGTCACGGCCTTGACGTTGGGCGGCAGCTTTGCTTTTGATGCATCGCGGGTGAGAACAGTCACGTCGTATCCGGCTGAAAGAAGGGCATCGAGAATGTATGGGCCGAGATTGCCGGTTGCACCAGCGAGCGCGATGCGTTGGGAAGTAGAAGTAGACATGTCGGAGGGTTACCGTTAGGGGTTGGTATATGAGTTTGGACTTTTGATATCTTGTTGATGCCAAGTGCTTGACGGTATCGGTTTTGAGATGCGATGAGTATTGTGATCAATTCATGGGTATATATACAACTGCCTTGTTATATCGACACACAAACCTGATAATGATCTCCGGAGATATCATGATCAATCAAAGTCCATGATGAAATATCATACCTGTGTTACCTATCTGGTCACGCTTAGGGTTGCACAAGTCTGGCATCTTCGACCGGGATATCATGGACCCTGTACCATATGACAGTACTCACAAGACGGAATCCTCGCGAATGCTGACCTGAGATCAATAACCGGACGGTCCGACAGGTGGTTTCGGACCGCTCTCGTTTGCATCATCGTCAAGGAACGTTGCCCGAGAAGTCCATCAGGCCATCGTCAGATTTCAAGCAGCGGAAGCATTCCGCGCTATTAGGACCGGAGCTTTAAGAGCGAATTATGTCCGATCGACGTCGATATTACCAACCTGTGGCAGTGAGGCTGAACAAGAATCACGCCAAAGCGCCGTGAACATGCCCTTCAGAGGGATTCGAATGAAAAATGCCGTCTGACCTACCAATCGCAGCACAATCCTCGGAACATATTCCGCCATTGGGTCTAACATCTTCCAGGCCATCCTCCGGCGCTAACAAAGGAGGATAATGAGTCCATGGGAAGAGAGCATGCACTTGGTGTGATAGATCCATCAACGAGCCGTAAGAGTCCATATCTACCGGGAGTAGACATCGGGTAGCTGTAACAGCTGGAAAGTGTTCGCCGATGCTTCACTTGCCAGCCTGTTGCAAACAGGCACAAAGGCTTGTGGGCGGAAATTTGATGGGTTGATCAGTATCAACATGATCATCACAGCAGCGATGATCTGAAGACGACGACGTCGAAAAGGGGGAACTTGTAACAAGTGTTCGAAATCAAATCCAGAAAATATCCCTCATGTTGTGGTAAGAACGAGGCATTTTCCGTAGAAATGAATCCACAATTCATGAAAAAGCCGCCCACGTGCTGTCGCGTCGCAGGGGACGTGCTCCGCAGAATTTCCCAATGTTGATGACGCACTGCACGAGGCGGCACATACATACTTCAAGCAGTTGCCAAGGGTCATCAATTCTGCGAAGACCTCGATCCGCAACCTTGAGTGATTTTCCACCATCGCTCTCTTCCACTCACCAGCGCTGGGCTTATCTCGGCACTCGCTACCTTGCCTCTCGAGCATCACAGCTGCGCTCCCCGATGCAATGACAACACGGTGGCCGAGCAGCGGCTTTGGCGCTGTCTCGAGCGTCCAGCGATATCACCAGTCCGCCATCGTCCCCGCCGCGCATTTGACGCTGCGACGGCATATCGCCGCCCACTGTCGCCACTACGCCAGTCCAGGACCAATCGATACGAAACCTGCGCAAGACGTCGAGCCGCCCGAGAAAGCCGCCCTCCTCACGGTCCAGGGCAAACTGAGGGGCCATCCACTCAACGCCCCCCGAAGCACCCTACCACCACCCCTCACATTGCCGACGCGCGGCCCGGAAAATGTCGCCCTCTACTACTACCGCATCGGCAAAGCGTACGGGAGCTTCTACTTCCGCGGCGTGAAGGCGGTCTGGTTCAACTACAAAGCGGCCGGGCTGCTGCAGGCGCGCGTCAAGAAGGCACAGGAGGAGGCGGCGGCCGCGCGCAAGGACAACGAGACCACCTCGACCACGCCGCCGAACCTGCTCGAGCTGGTGACGCGCGCCGAGTACCAGATCCTGGCGCGCAACCGGCACGACATCGGCAAGCTGCCGCTGTTCAGCGTGCTCGTCGCCCTCCTCGGCGAGTGGCTGCCCGTCTTCGTGCCCTTCATGCCGGGCGTCGTGCCGGGCACCTGCCGCATCCCGAAGCAGGTGACGGGCATGCGGGAGAAGGCGGAGCAGCGCCGGCGCACGTCGTTCCGCCAGGCGATCCCGGAGCCGACGGCGGAGCAGGTGGCGCCGACCACGCCGTGGCCGGATGCAGCCTATGCCGCGCCGGCCGCGTCCTCCGCAGTCCACCTGCCCCGCTGGCCGCTGTGCTCGCGCCGCAACGCCGCCGCGCTGCTCGCACGACTCCGGCCGGAGCAGCTGCGGCACCTCTCGGCGACGCTGAACGTCCACAACCGCGCCTGGGACTGGTTCAACATCCCGCCGCCGTCGGGGCTCCTGCGCCGGGCCCTGGCCCGTCGGTTCGAATATCTCGCCGGCGACGATGTGCTCTTCCATCTCCACGGCGGCCCCAGCGGCGCCCGGGGCGCGCCGGCGCAGCTGTCGACGGAGGAGCTGCGGCTGGCGTGCGAGGAGCGCGGCATCGACGTCAACGGCCGGAAGGAGGAGCTGCTGCAGAAGGACCTCACCGCGTGGCTGCAACGCCAACGAGGGGATGCCGGGGCGGGCAGG
The DNA here is from genome assembly GCA_002368545.1 of Ramichloridium luteum. NCBI lineage: Eukaryota > Fungi > Ascomycota > Dothideomycetes > Mycosphaerellales > Dissoconiaceae > Ramichloridium > Ramichloridium luteum. The sequence goes on along the minus strand of MTSC01000091.1, from coordinate 2,848 downwards.
GCGATGCTGCTGATGTTGTTCCGGCGGTAAGTGTGCGCGGAAGTTCCATTCTCCATCATGTTCTCCACGGACGTCTGGCTAACGGAAGATCGACAGGCCAAATGCTTGGGACACCGTGACGTCCAAAAAATGACCGCCTCGCTCGGCAGACCCTGAGTCGCGCGACGGACTTTCTCGGCGATGTCCAGTGATACATCGACGTTTCTAACGTGTACTTATTTTTCCTGCTTACTTTTCGGCACTTGTACAAATAGATATGATGATCCCTCTCGGAGATGAAAGGCAGATCCCTGAAAAAAAAACTTTATCCACTTCCCAAGACTTCCCACCTGTTCCTCCTGCTGGTCGTATCATTCCGAAACCTACCATCAAAAACCACGAGTCCACCACGAAAAACCTCCGTGTTGGCGATGTCCGAACTACCGCGCAACCATGCGCCGTGCTGCATCGCCCTGAAGCTCCGATTGCGGCCCTCCTCCTCCTCCTCTTCCTCCCCGACCGCGTGACAGACGTGCAGCTCTCCTCGCGGGCCCCATAAGCGCCCAGGAGATCCCATTGCAGCAGCAGCCACCTAGACGCCGCGCGGGGCATCTGCATCGTGAAAGCCTGGGGATTTCATGCCTAACTACTATACCTACCTACCCGTAGCGACACGATTTCATCTTGGGGCGCTCCGGGCCCGACTCCGCCGTGATATCGGCTGTCCCATTTGCCCACTTTTTTCTCTGGAGGCTGCAGGACCAGTCGCGCTCTAGTTCGATCCGACCCCGCTGCTGTTCTGCGCGTGCGTGTCGCCGGTGGAAAGTGTATGTCGTGCGATGTTGGCCGGGCCGGGTGTCTCTTGGTCTGAATGAATAATCGGAATGGGGAAGCCCCGCGTTGGCTGGCTGGCTGCCGCGCAGGAAATAGCCGCGCGATGTGCCGGACGCTCGGCCCGGCAGGGTCAATATCCAGTACGTCAATGAATCCACTGGGAATGCGACAGTCGTATCGCCGTCGTCACCGCCCGGGTGTTAACTTCCTGTAGGAGGGGAGGGGGGAGCATCAGGAGAGTGTTCGGTGGATTGCTTCTTTGCGGCGGTGGTCAGCAGCGCGTGTGATTGGTGCGCCGGCGGGGCTCTTATCTCGCCAAGCCCTCACGATGGCTCTAGCGGCGGCGAAGCTCTCCCCCGGCCCAGCCGAAAGCGGTCTGGCGGGGTTTGGGTTCAATCGTCTGGCTGCCCGGGGTGAATACAACGACGATGATCTCCGGCGCGCGGCAGTGGATGGCGGGAGAGAGACATTGCGGTCGTGAGCACTGTCTCTGTCGCACGACGGCAAAGATGGAGAAGCCGGGGTCGCGGTGCGCTGTATAACTACGCAAAAGCAACACCGCACATCGACCGGATCGCCACGAGAAGGGTCCTCGTATCTCCACCGGGCGGCGGCGAGGTGATTGCACGCGAGTGCCTGCTGCTTCCGGCAAGTGAGCCAGCACAAGCGTGAGATGGGCCCAAAGTGTGCGACGAACCTGGGACCACAGCGACTCCCCCCAACGGTCCTTCTGCTGCTGCTGCTGCTGCTGCTGCTGCTGCCGCCGCCACGCCGCTACGACGACGGCCGACAACGACGGCGACCACCACCGCCTCGGAGCGAAGTCGGTCGTCGTCGCATTCCCTCACTGCCGATGCGGCCACGCCTCGGTGGAAATCGTCGTGGTCGTGGCCAGCGCTCGTGCGACGAATGCGAAATGAACCCGCCCGTTACGCCAGTCCAAAGCGCTGGGTTGGAGGGGAGGGCCCTTCAGTCGCCGCCGCCGCGCAGGCGTGGTCAGTCAGCCAGGATTGCGCAGGAGCGGACTGGTCTAGACGAGAGTGATCGCCCGGGCGAGGTCGGCTCATGCGCGGCTCGCGTCAGGGTCTCGTGCAGCACGCAGCAGTAGTTAGTCGTAACTGTAGTGAGCAGCGGGCGAGGCCTGCGACGACGGGCCAGTCGCTGGCGACATGATTGCGCCGGATGCAACGCAAGCAAGCACACGGCTTCGTTTGCTCGACCGTGGCGACTAGTCCTCCTATAGCGCCCGCGAGGGCCCAGGTATGCTTTCTTCTGTGGAAATCCCAATCGTGATCTCTCGTTCCATATTGTTATAGCCCAGCATCTGGCGAGGATCCCTCTCCATCCTGACCACTTCCTGTCCCGGTCGCGCTGGTTCAGTTGTCCCGCATCCGCCCTACCGTGCCCAACGGATAAGCGACCGCGATAACCACTCGACTGCCCGGCTGTCTCTCCCGAGTCAGACTCTATCGAAGACTGATAACCATACGGGGCCACCTGATTGGGCTGCTTCCTTGCATCTCGTGGCGTGGACCGACCTCTCCGCAACCGGTCCTGTCCTGATCCCTCCGTCTGCGCGACATTGCAGACCGCCTCTGATAACGACCCTCGCTCGCGACCGCACTCGTGTCGTCTTGCACGACCGATCACCTGCTGACGTCGCCGTCGTCGACGTGTGAGCGACCTCCAGTATTTACACGAAGCCGCAGGCACCCGGCCTCGACCCTTCGATAACCACCGCCGACCGCGATTCGATGTCGCGGAGCGTTGTCCACCACCACCGTTGCGACATTGCTCTCCCGTGATCCCGACGACACTCTTGTGTTGCTCGCCTACGCCCCGTCGACGAACTCGACTGCACGAGACCCAGTGCCGAACACGCCACACCTCCACCACACCCATCGCCGAGTGCCCCGATGGCCGCAGTCATGTCGCAAACGCCGCCGTCCGCCAACATCTCCCCCTCGAACGTTCACGCCTCGGTCAACCCGCCGCGGCAACTCCGACAACCCCGACAGCCTCTCTACACCCCCGC